>JANAKD010000657.1:0-14935 GCA_027627215.1 Lecanicillium saksenae | reverse complement strand
TTTTTTCTGCTTCTTCGTGGTGCTGATTTTGAGAGGCTTCTGGTTTGGTGTGTCGTCGTCACCGGCTGGAGGGGCAAATCTGTCTGGCAGTCGCTGGAACCCTGCTGCAAGCCAGCGTCAACCCCCCCCTGTAAAGGCACAAATGCCCCTCNTGTTGCCCCTCTNGTTGCCCCTCTTCAGTGAGGCGTCAGCGCTGAAGCCGCCGAAACCAACCAGATCCCCCGCCGACAGCTCTCGCCATGGTGTTGAGGTATAGGCGCTCAACCCTTCCGGAAGCCCCCATATCTTCGGACACACGGACTCGGGCAGCAGATGGTGCGGTAGGAACTTGGTTCGGATCTTCTGGCTTTTTTGGCTCTCTTCCTGCTCATTGCTCATGTCTTTTTCTTTTTTTCTTCTTTTCTTTTTGGCTTTCTTGGTTGCCATAAACTGGTCGGCCTCGGATGGCTCCGACGACCAATGCCTGCAGCTGGTCGGCGCCGCCGCAATATGCGCCGCTGGCAACAACACTTGTCGTCACCACAACGGTCGCGTATCCCGGGTATATGTAGACTTGATTACGGCTTGGTCGAGCTTCGTGCTGCTTTCGTGCGCCTTTGACAGATTAGCAGCACATGCGCGGGGCACGGTCGCAGCGCTGCCCTGGCCGCCACATCAGCCAGCCAACGATGCTAGACGTCATTGCCTTGTATCGAGAATCCATATGCGACCAATTGTGTCGGCAGCTCCATTGGTATCATCTGTCGAGCAACTTCCAAAAATGACAAGCAAAAAAAAAAAGGCACAGTCGAATAATACTCACATGGTATGTGGAGTTGTCGTCGTAGTCTCTAATAAACGCTATGCAATCTGAGCTACAAGCTTCAGAGTAATCAATTGGAAAATTCCGGCCAAGGAGAGAGAAGGAGAAAAGCAAGAGATGACAGAAAGACCAGACCAAGATGGAGGGGGGATGGGCAGAGAGTTCGGTATTAATACGGAACGCCTACGGGCAGCGGGATGGGCATGGCATGGTGGATGGCATGGGCAACTCCGGAGTCGCTCCGTCTAATGGTGTCTCTACGGCATTGCCAGAACCTCACATTTCTGGCCGGGGCAAGCAATTATTAGCTTCGCTACGACGCCACCTTTGCCGGTAGGCAGCTGTCGAGCACCCGAGAGGCACATGGAAGAGAACGCACACCACGCACACCACGCACACCACGCACAGAGCGAGAGCAGCGTGTGCGTACATGCGAAAAGCTGCTCCCCACGTCCGTCCCAGGACCTTCCCCACCAAAACGAAAACATGCTGCAAATGGCTGGCTTCTTACTCGCTCGGCAACACGCTAGGCAAGGCAAGACGACGCTACGAATGAGACGACGCAGCCCTTTTTTTTTTTTTTTTTGCCCTTTCTCTCTTTTCCTGTTCTCCCAGCCCCAGAGGGATGGCCAGCAGGGGTGGGCAGGATGCTTATCTGCGACACGCCGTATTGGTGGGGGAAGGGGACGCCAGCTAGACCGCTACAGGCGAATAGTGGACGCCCAGGACGAGGCTCTTGAGGCCTAGCTCGGCCACCAACGCGGCGCTGCATGCAGTTGGCAGGTCGTAAATACATTGCTGGACTGGCTAGTCCAGCGCCATCTTGCAGCCGGGCCGGACGCATCTCGGTGGGCTCCAGAAGCACATGTCAGACACCCTGCGTGTGCCTGCGAGGGCTCTTCCTGTGGTAATGTCTGGTCAGCCAGGACAAGGGTCAAAGTGAGGCGACTCCTCTGGTTGTCTGCGTAGCAATAACCCCTCCTCCACACGACCTTTTGCCGCTTTGCAAATGAAGAGTTGCTCCGATGAGCGGAGAGCTGGGTTTATTACCCGCGGCTGCATGCTTCTGCCAAGAAAAAANGGCCGAGTCTTGCTCTACCAAAGCGCAACGGCTGGGTGCAATATTTAATACAAATTTCTCCCGCCATGGTCTTTATATGGCACTCACAGAAACTCTTGCTCTCTCTTTCCCTCTCGGACGAGGTAGTGTAAACTCCGACATGCTTGGTGGTGGATCTTCCGTCTCGATTCTTGGGCCATCCCTACCAAGTACGTCACTAACCACCATCTCACCACACCTCGCGCATCCAGGCACGCTACTGTGCTCTGTGTACTGGTAGCTTCCCCGAAAGTTTCCCGGCACCCCTCCATGAGCATGACGCAGCTGGCGTGTAACACATCCATTGGCTCTTCTTGATACTTGCACCACAATCAATCATCACTACTCGTGTCACCTATGTTCGCAATATCGTGCCAGGTGCCCATCACAGGTGCCCATCACATTTGTGCTTCGTGAGTGCAGCTAGCCTGGCGAATGCAGCCTTGCTGCCTGTGGCTGCTTTTGGCAACGCAAACAGTCTCCATATCAGCTGCACCCTACGTCAACAGAAATGCAAATTTCAATAGAAAATGTCAATGCCGATTCTTCAGCTATACGCATACTGTGCATCCTAGTTCTTTGTTTTTGCAGGCCTTTGTTGAGTAAGCCAGCAGCGGCTACAAAACGTATTACTCTCAGAGCTCTCCTCGCTCCCCACTCACGCTTGATGGCCTGGCCTCGGGGCTCATCGGCAACAGCCTGCATGCAGCATGAAATTCTAGCCTTATTCTCCCGAACCTACATGGCACTCTCACCCGGCGTCATTTGTATCTGCCCGCAAGCCCATGGCTAAATTCAGACATGCCGAGCGTGCTGGCGTTGGCGTCCTACCCCACAAGGGCCCTGGAGCGACGGGGCCTGGTTACAGCAAATCTCATCTGCAATCTGGCGCTGGCCACGCCCTGGTACGTCATGGCTGCAGCTCCTGCCAATCAGCACCCTTCTAATTTCAAACAGTTGCTCAGAACCTGGTCGCTGTGGTCCAAGGTGGGCAGAGGCTGAAGCTTGTGACAACAGTGACCAGCGTCGGCCAGCAGCTCGACAGGGCTGATTCGTGAGCACAGAGGCCCAGATCCAGAGTGCTTTTCGTGTCAGATCATGGATGGAAAAGGTATTGGTAACTTCTCGGTGCATGTTTGGCTCGAGAATTTCCAGGTCTGCTGGTCAGAGCTGTCCAGCAGGCATGAAAACCACTGACCTTGGAGCGACAACTAATGTCCAGAAGACCCCGCCAGTGCGCGACTTTCCTCAGCTCCGGCTCATGCTACGTTGGACTTTGGTGTCCCTTTATCAGCAGCAAGGTGGGAGAAAAATTGAAGGCGCGGCGCTGATAAGTACATGGGCGGCCCGTATAGGCAGGTTTGGCGTTTTGATAGGGAAAACTATCAGTGCCCCGAGCTGGCCAATCATGCCCCGCGACGCTAGAGCACGTCCTTATCTTGGACCAACCCCATTGCACCGGGCCATCGCTAGGATCTTCAGGCTAAGCCATGCGCGCAATTGCTCTGCACTGGCTGCCAGGGTGTGTGAGGTGGTGGGCGTTGCGACAAACCTTGAGGGGACTCGACGGCTGATGAACTTCACATCTCAGTGCAATGGCGTTTTCCTTGTTGCAGCCCTGGTCGTGTCCCGAGCAGTTCTCCGTCATTGCGCTTTTCGAGTAGCACAAGACAATGGCATTCGCAAACTGGGCTGTCCAGAAAGAGCCAACTCGACCGGTCTATAACCGAGGTACCAGCTGTCACTGACAAGGGTGTGTCAGATCAGCACGCCTGTTCCAGGAAAAAAAAGAGGGCGTGATTCGCTGAAGCCAAAGGGCACACTGTTGTGCATTGCTCATTGTCTGATAGATAAGAATTGCGCCGCCGTTGTCTAGCGCCTACCGACATCGGCAGGCCGCTCAGGCGGGTTGCGGCCAAATGCAGCGTCGCCCAGTTTCCCCCCTTCCACCTGTGCAGCGGCGAGCCGGTCCAGCCCGCGGCATGTTTGGGCTATGCAAGGAAAGAGTTTACTGTTGTTTTCCCCGAATTCCAAGCTCCTTCCGAGGCGTCGACTGGTCGGCATTCTATTACAAAGCCATCTTTCAAGTCCTAAAATGGCAGGGTCTTTAACGGCCCCCACCGCTGGATATTGATCTGCTCCCAGTATAGTGGCAATATTGGTGCGTGCTTCCGCATTCTCCCGATGCTGTAAGCTGTGCCAAAACTCCATATTCCCAAGGGCGCTTGAACTTGAACCCTTCATCGTCCATGTTCGATTGGGGTTTATTTTGAACGCTGGAATAGATCGTCTAAATGACTCCAACTTTATTCTCACCTCCTGCGTTCTGCCTCACGTACTAGTCGGTTACATAGTTACCCTAATGAGCCACCTTTTTGCCTTTAAAAGCTTGTCATGGTCTTCGGGCTTGGGTAAGGGTTGACGCAGGGGTCTAACTACTATCTTGGGTATACCAGCGACCGTTACTGCCGTTTACAGTGAAGTAAGCGGATCAGGCGTAACACGGGGAGTCTGGGGGCCGTTGGAGGGATTGTCGATAGCATGATAGCCCTGTCGGAACCTTATCTCTTGTGCACAACGTACCTCAGATTTCATCTCGATTGACATGATTTGCATCTTGCATTCCTTCATTTAATTCTCCTATCTCTACCTTATTGCCGGGCTCCAGGATCTGGGGGGCTTCAGCCTTTATCATGAGGCTGCGCTGCGATACACGATAAGGCACATGTGCCATGCAGGTACTCGACACACATCCTTTTTACTTGCTTCTTCATTATGTGTTAATATCTGGCATCACTGCTTATGGACGTTCATATCTGGTGGATTAGCTCAAGAAACACGTCTCTTGACCTGGTGAGGGCTCGTAGTGAGCTCGTGCCCTGCAGCATGGGTGTCTTGTATGCAAAGACGTCCGTTATGATGTACCTGAATACTTGTCAACTCGAGAATTTTGGTAGTTGATTCCATAGCTAGTGTCCTTTGTCTTTTATCACCAATTGGTCATCCTCCATACGGTGCAACAGTGAACGTTGGCGGCGCACTGGTCCTGATGTGACAGTTCCGCTCGATTTCTGTCGTGCTTGCATCAAACCTAAGCGCTTATTACACCTTCTCAACGTTTAGTATGCTCAAGATGTTCTATGCGCATGTGATTGAAGACTTGGGCTGCCGCCTTCCGAATGTATATAGTCGAGCCAAGAACACGTCGGTAGAAAAAGATGCCTCAGACGCATGTCTGCTACAAAGCATTGGTGTCGTAGGCACCTTGGTCATCATATTTCTGTATGCCAATTAATTTATGCCGTGACCTATTCCTTGCTTTGCGCAACACCTCAACACTCTGGCTTGAGCTGCGATACCTCTCTCTCCACAGGCGCCGTCAGCGCGCTTTAAAGCTACCAACAGCGCTGCAGGCACTATAATAAACCTTCCGCAGTTCCGGCCCAGCCTGTCCACCCCAGGTCCGCCTAGGCCTTGCCTAAAATGGCAGTTGCCCCGCACTCTCGCGCATCAACCCGGACAGCCTGCATTTTCGACGATTCGATCCTTCTTCATCCTCGAAGCCGTTTAAGCCCTCGAGGCAGAACACGCAAGGCCAACGCCGACCATCGTGCCCCATAGCTACGCCGAAACGACAACAGCTCGCGAAGCCCCCCGCGGCCGCCCGCCTCGCCAGGGCATGTCTTAACGAACCGAACCGATTTCCAGACCGTTGGAGCCTTGCCACCGCCAACATGTCGCTTGCCAAGAGGAACAACGGTGAGAAACGCCCACCGATCGCCCAGCCCCGAAGCCAGGACCAACAGCGGATGGTGGGCGGACTGTGAAAAGGTGTGCTAACGGCGTCTTATTAGGATGTCTGGAGTGTCGGACGCGCCGCGTCATTTGCGACAAGGCGGAACCTGAGTGCTTCAAGTGTCGTAAGAAGGGCATCAAGTGCTCCGGCCAGGGCATCGAATGCCGCTTCAGCCCCTACATGCGCAAAAAGTCAAACGCGGCCAAAGTAAAGGCCAGCACGGCAGCGGTGATCAAGGGCGAGGGGTCTGCCGACGGTGCCGTCAAAGGCACATCCCCCAAGCCAGGCGCGTCGAACGAGACAGCGGAGACGCCAACACAAAAACCATCATCGAAGCAATACTTGTGGGTTGATCCAGAACCCATGCCGGGGCAGAGCCCCAGGGCTGCACTCGTTGTGCCGAAGATGGAGGAGGACCACGATTCGAACTCGCTTGCCGACACTCCGGCACACTGGTCATCAGCTTCCCCGACTTCGTCAACGAGCTCACAACCGGACGAGACGCAGGACCACGATGTAAAGGGGAAAGAGGTCATGTCACCGATTCAGCAAATAAAATCCGAGGACAGCTTGGTGGTTCGGCGGCCGTCAGTCAAGCGAGATCGCTGGCCGTATGGTCCAGGCACAACCATTCAAAGCATATCTTCCGACTCGAGATTCTTCTTTGATCACTGTACGTGTATTCGGCCAAGAATAATTTCTTACGCTAACCACTTCCTAGTCTCCAATTTCATTGCATCTAAAATGGTTGTTCTCGATTTCCAAGGTAATGCTTATCGACAAATGATTCTACCTCTCGCCACTCGAGACCCTATGGTCTCGCAAGCAGTCAGCGTCGTTTCTGCATTCCATCTTGCGCAAGTAGTACCATCCCTTCGAATGAAAGCAGAGATCAATCAGCAGCGAATATTGTCGAAGCTACGACAATCTGCTCTCGATCCCAACCCGAATCAATTCTTCAAGCTTTCAAACTGGGTCACGATTCTCGTCCTTCTGGTTGGCGATACCATTACCGGTTCTACAAATTACGTTTATCTTCTTGATTTATTATTACAGCTCTCGCGAGCCGCTTTGTCAGATAAGTCTCTCTCTGACAATGTCAAGAAGTTCGTCAAACAGCAAACGTACATGTATGTATCCAACCGCTACCTATTCCCACGGCCATGACTAATATGTCGCAGGTTTGAACTGTTTGGAGCGCCGCTTTCAAGTCCACAAAAAGGACTAGAAATGTTACGCCGACGGTCAGATGACCATCTCTCATTCATGTCATATTGTCCCTCGACCCCGGAGCAGCAAGCCGCCATCAACTTGATGGTTGAGGCCATGAGGCAAGCTTGTGCTATCTTCGAAGGAAGAGCCTCGAAAACGGCCACGCCCGAGTCTTCGATCGCTTCGGTTGAGCGAATGCGGCAGACAGTCATTGACATGGACATGGAAACAGACGGCAGCCACGCGCTTGTGTGGCCATTCTTCATCGCCGCCGCGGAAAGCACACTACCAGAGCATCGCGAATTCTTCGCTGGGCGACTGAAGCTATTATTCTCAAACACACGATTTGGCAGCATCCCCGTTGCACTGGATACGCTCGAATACATATGGAGCAAAAGCGACACTACCAGCTGGACAGATATTGTAACTAGCGAACGACAGGTTTTGATCATGTAAATATTTTTTATTGTTTTGGCGATTGGTGTAAATTTTTTTTNATCTAGCTTCGGATTTTGGGAGAGCGCTTGATTTAATGTCTTTCAGGATATACAAATATATACGAACAAGTTATCCGCCTATATCTCGTTTTCGGTGTGGCTGGCAGATAGTCATATCTTTGATCGGCCAATTAAATCAGCACGTACGCTGACGGCGGCCCTGGTACCCTCTTCAATGGCGCCATCGATGAAGCTGCGCCAGCCCGACGCCCAGTCGGAACTGGCAAAGAAGACGTTGCCCTGGCGTGCTCGCAGCTCTTCAAAATGAGAAGCCAGTAGTCCGGGAGCAGAAAAGAACCTGTGGCAAGAAATTAGCGCGCATAGTCGATGGATGCATCGGACTAGATAAACATACCAGGCACCTTTGGCAAACTCGTCCCTAGACCAATTGTGGAAAACCTAGGTGTCTGATTTAGCGAATATTACGCCTGCAGCACTCGACTCTGGATACTCACCACTCTTTCTACGTGCATAGGTGTGAAGCCGTGAAACTCGGATATCGTGCGGTTGATGTCGTCCTCTGGGTGAAAGTGCTTGTGATCGCCACCAAACGCCACCACGTGCGTGTTCCCGGCCGGAGTCTCACCATCACCAAACCCGTAAATCAGGCCGTTGTGCGGGTAGCTGATGCCCGTGAAGGATCGTAAATCGCGATCTCTGATTTCTGCGTGCACTTTAATCGTCTGGTTCACATGACCAGTCTTGGCTGCGGCGGCTTTGCCTTCCTGCAGGGGGGGATCAAACGCCACATCGTTGAGCACGTTCAGTGGCACGGCCGAAATCATCTTCTTGGCCGTAAACGTCTTTCCGCTCCTTGTCGTGACCCTGACCCGCGCGCCATTGTCCACCTTGGCGACGGGTTCGCTGAACGCGTAGGAGAGGTTGCCCGAGGCGAGGGCCTCGCCAAAGAAGCGCACGGCAAAGGACGACTGCCCGCCGCGAAACTTGAAGCGCACGAGGTGGTTGATGCAGCCCTCGTAGGTGTAGCCACTGAGCGCCCACCAGTGCAGCATCTCGTAAAAGCTCGTCGTGGCGAGCGTGGCGCCACTGCAGAGCAGCACGAAACCTTCGAGGCACAGACGCTCGTTGGGCGTCAGGTCGTCCTGGATCTCGACCAGGCGGTCCGCGACGGACATGTTGTCGTACCGCCGGTCGGACGGTGTGAGGTGGGCGCTGTGCGGCATGGGCAGCGCATCGCGTCCGTCTTTGCCGTCCACGTTGAACAGCTTCGAGAGGCACGTCTGCATCAACGCGTCCTACGACGAGGGGGGTCACCGTTAGCTTCGTGCTGGCGTAGGTTTCGGGGGCACTAGCTGCGGGGAAGGATGGTCTTTCCTTACCTCTTCGTCGTGCGTGAATGACTGCGTCCCCTCGGTGCTCGCGAGGAGAAACTTGTTGATGCCGCGCGAAAAATCGTAGGAGCTCTCCAATTCGTCCTGCATGCCGTATCGCGCGATTTCTCGCCAGATTGTGGCCTGGCCCCAGTACACCCACGTACCACCCATCTCATACGGGTAGCCCTCGATGTTGGAAGACCATGAGCGGCCGCCTATGCGATCTCGTGCTTCCAGCAGCAATACTTTGAGACCTAAATACTGTTAGCAAGATCATTCTTGAGCGTGGCATGTGCAATCGGACCTGCTACGCTGGTGTCGCGTGCTGCGGTGAGGCCAGCATAACCAGCTCCGACGACAATCACGTCAAATTCAGCGTCTGGGGACTCAATGTTGCTCGGAGGCTGAATAACTCCGATGCTTGGGATACCAGGACGGAGGCCGTCCGCCTTGGTCCAAGAGTAGCCGTCTCTCGATGTCATGGCTGTTCACACTGACTGCCGATACGCGAAGATGAAGGTGGCAGTCACTAGCCACGACCTAAAGAAATCGACTACGTATTTATCAAGCCCGCCCCAATTCAATGACGGCCCCTCACACAAACACGAGCATGGATCAACAGGGCTTCGGCTGAAAAGCTTGCGAGGGCGTTTCTCATATATATTCCTGACTTGGATACTGACTTCCATGGCTTTGCCGAAAGAGGCAATTTTCTGAGATTTGCGGAGGAGGAGGTGGGAATGCCGGCGCCCGCCACGGAGGCAACCACACCCGGTGTCGGCGGTGCGAGCGGTAGCAATGGCGCGTTGATGCTGCGANCGTCGAGGGCGTATCTCGGGATCCCGTCGATCTGCGCTCCTCGGCCGAGGCCATCGGCAGTGGCAGCCTGCCTTCATCGGGCAGCGGCAGCGGCGCCATGCTCGGCCGCGAAGACCTGGAGGCGCTCGCGGATGACTTTCGTCGCCGCATGGGCATCCTGAAAAAGGTCGTCGGCGAGGGCGAGAAGCGCCGAGCCGTCATGGCTCAGCAGCACCACGAAGGGGACAACGAGGTCACCGAGAGCAACGAGATTCACGACCCGGGTGCGCTACGCTCCGGCTCGGCCAGTCAGTCTCAAGATACGACTGTGCCTACGACGAGCACATGAATAAGGAGACGCCCTCCCGACTAATATAAATTGATGAATATATGATATATATACCTAACGACAGCAATACGTCGACTCGCACTGCGAATCAAGAATGCAGCCTGTTTTCTTTTCTTCTGGTTTTTATTTTCCTTGCTACAATATACCTTTTCTTCTTCTTCAGGCCTACATGGCACAGATTGAGCCCTTCATAATGTCTTTTTTTTTTTGGAGGCCACCGTTTTTTTGAAACTTGGCTTCTACAAATATTTCTTTCTGTATTTAGAAAGCATCAAGTGTTTTTTTTTTTTGGCGTTTTACAGGATAAGAAAAGATAGTTGGAAAATGACTTTTCTTCTTTATAACATTGAAAACTTGCGCGCTTCACGTCTTTTCGAAACTCGACACCAGATAAATGCAGGCTACTCTTGTATTGATCTGCAAAGTAACCGAGAAAAAGAATTTCTCTTGAATGAACTACTAATTACAATTTAGTACGCCAACACTAATTCTTTTCTTCTTTCAAAAACAACAAGTACAGAGAGAGAGAGAGAGAGAGGTAGAGAGAGATATATAAAGAGGGAAAGAATTATTNAAGTAAAAAAAGGCGACAAAAAAGCAACACAGATAAGAAACGACAGACCATATAAAACAACGACGCGGGCGCCCCTTCATCCTAGCATGAGAGAGACCGAAAAAAAAATATGAAATGATGTAAACGAAATGGTGCGAGTCTGACGTCCTTTTCCACGTTCATAAAAAAAGAGAGTGCTTTGGTTTTCCCTTTCCTGCTGGCACATTACTGCCATCACAAGGAAAGAGAGGGTGATATTCCTCCTCCATCGTAGTATTGGTTCTTTTTCCTTCTCCTCATATGTCGTCCTTCTTTCTTTTTAATTTGTCGCGGGTGTGGTTGGTAGTTGTGCCCGAAAAGGATGCCGGGTNAAAAAAAACGATGAGTATCTCGCGAGCCGAAAATAAAATAGCAAAGATGCATCCTTCTTGTCGAAAGTTATGTCAGGTATTTACTGCGGCGCAATTTGAGGCATGTGCACGCGATCCTTCATCAGGCGGCCCAGTTCTGAGAAGCCTTCTTGGGCTTCAGCGGCGCGGGCATTGATATCAGGCAGCAGAGCGCGGGCGGCAATCTCAATCGAACGCTTGCCTCCATTGTTGTTGTTGTTGTTTCCACCACCCGTGCCGCGGATGACAAAGATGTAAACAAGGACGATGATGACAATAACGACGAGAATGGCAACGCAGATACCCAGGCAAATCCACTTCTTTCTTCTCGTCTTGCGAGCAGTGTTGACAGCGACGCCCATTTCCTCGTTACCCTTATCGAGGTTCTCAACAACCTCCTCACCTTTCTGCTCAATCTGTATGACGGCGGCCTCTTGTTGAACGACGAGCGTGTCCATGTCCTGGAAGAGCTGGGAGAGCTCGACCATCTGCGCCTCAATCTTGGCCAGAGCCGCTTGTCGCTCCTTGACGGCGCTGAGGGCAGCCTGGGCGCGTCCCTGACGGTCGCTCTTCATAACGGCCTGGGCGAAGACTTGGCCGGCATTGGGATCCTCGACAGCAGCCTGGATTTCAGCGTCATTGGCTTCGGGGCGAACAATGCGGTACTGACGGGCAAACTGCTCCTTGGTGTTCTTGCGGAATTCCGACTCGATCTTCTGGAACTCCTGGATGGCTTGCTTCAGGCTGCGGTCAATGCGGCCGACCTGGGCCTTGTTCCTAGAGGTATTGGCCTCAGGGTTGGACTTGAGCGTGCGGACTTTCCCGGTGAGATTGCGGTACAGCGTCATGGTGGCCTCGGAGAGGGTATCAAGTTGGACTTTGGCGGCGCTGTTGGAGCTGCTGTCAGCGTCGTCGAGAGTTCTCTTCTGGAGCTGTTTCAACTGTTCAAGGTTGCTCCCAATTTGGCGAATGCCTCTGTCAATCTCAGCGCACTCGTCGAGGATGCCATTGCCAGAGCTGCCGGCCATAGAGCCAGCGTTCTGAGTGAGAGGGGCCATTTCAACATTGGAACCTGCAATATCCATTAGTCAACCCGTCGCATTGTCTTCTTCGAGAGCCATTATTCTAGCGTACCGGCATAGCCACCATCCATTGACGAGTTGTTGGTGTTGGCATAACGACTGTTACCACCGTCGGCGGCGTAGGGGTTTTGCTGCTGCTGAGGTCGTCCGTAGCCTCCTTGGCCACCACCGTAGGGGTTCTGTTGTTGCTGAGGGCGTTGTTGGGGAGGACGCTGTTGCTGAGGGCGAGGTTGGCCACCGTAACCTCCTTGCTGCTGGCCGCCGTAGCCGCCCTGTTGTTGACCACCATAGCCGCCTTGCTGCTGGCCGCCGTAACCACGCTGAGGACCGCCGCCGTAGCCCTGGCCGCGCTGATCGTAGGGGTTTGGCTGCTGGTTTCCCTGACCACGCTGGTCGTAGGGGTTCTGCTGGTTTCCGTATCTGCACATTCCAAGATTAGTGGCATGTCGTCGGGGCGTGAGAGATGCGCCAATGCGCCGCGGCGTCTCGAGGCGTAGGTGGCGGGATGCGCATCGCGAGGGGGAGGATCCAAGACTAACCCGTACTGTCCAGCCATTGTCAGTAAAGTGAAGTTTTATCAATGTAGCGAGAATCAAGACGAGGGTGTCCGAAAAGAAAGGACGAAGAGCAGAGAAGAAAAAACAAGGGTGTTATGCGTGATGCAATCGAGGTGCGACGTGCAGCGACAAGGGCAGTCACTGCACGATGATAACGGGCTGAAACGCTGGGCGATGGGGACAAGACTGACACTCATTTTGATGGAATATGCAATGCAATGCGTCAGGCCTCTGGGCCGTTCGTCGGGAATTGAAGGCTACCGGGGTGCGCAATGGAGATGGTCGAGTCAGAACGTTGCGTGATGGTGCTGCGGTGGGAGATGGAGGGTGAAGGAATTGCCGTGTGGCGAGCGACGGCGGTAGAGAATGGAAAGAATAGAAAAGGTTAGTAGATTNAAAAAAAAACGAGATGAAATGACAGAGGCGAAATGAAGGAACAGNAAAAAAGATGGCACTGGAAACAACAGGCTGTTGATGATGCTCAAAAGCAGGCTAATTGAGAGACCGTAGTGGGGAGTTGCAATCAAAAGGGGCTGCGCACTGCCAACCAAGTTTAACAGGCACGTTGTCCCTGGATAGGGTATGGATACATGCTCTGCTACGTAAATTTGGTGGAATTAAAAGTATCGTATACCAGTCCTGAGACTGGCTTGCAACGCTAGGCCCACTAAGCCTGGTCCCTAGCGACACGCTTAACATCGCATGCGGGTGCCTGGCCGCTACTGCGCTGCTGCAGCGAATGCAACACTGCTGTAACGCTCTTCTTGGGCTGGCACTGGTTACCTACCTACCAGTAGCAAAGCCGGCCGGCTGATAGAAATCACACGGTAGCGGCGACGGCAATCAAACCAAGAAGAGGTGACTCGGACAATGAAGCATCGACAGCTTTCGCGCTTCCAAACGTCTTCATCAAACCTTTCTCGTGAGTTCGAGACCAAAACGCCCCCGTCCCATGTTACCCTGTTTAACATTCTCGACGCTCGTTCCCACCCCGCCGCCCTCTCACGAACGACGTGTTGTGCCTTGCCGCCCACACCTAGGCTGCTGACTGCGGCGCCATCCTACCAGCGTCCGCCCAGACACGAGCAGGAAATTTCCCTCGACATGCTAAACAGCCCCAGACCCTGAGGCTAAACGGCTGCGTGCGATGATTGGTGGCGACACGGCACGCCGGACAGCTCTCTGCTTCCCACCAGACGACGTTAAACCTGCGACGCCGAGCCCACTTGGAGAAACGCCTCGTGTTACTGAGCTGGCGCAGTCGAGTCGCTCTTGTCATACCCCAGCGCTTAACGAACCAGAAATCACTTGTCAAAATGCCGTGTGGTTGGTTGCAATGCGAGGAACAGCGCCCAATCCAGCCAGCCAACAAACCCAGCCAGCCAGCCAGAAGCCTTATTCCTTTCCCTTGCGCATCGGAAGCAAGGGCGAATCCCGCTGCCTCTTTTGATGCGTGTTACAGCGCTCTTCACTTGACGGGAGAAAAAGTGGTGCCCGTTTCATGGCAGAGATTGGAATCTGCATCACTGGGACATTGCCCGCGCCGCCCTTCACTCGGCCTACTGCGCACACCTGCAAGTATGCAGTCAATCAACATGGCACTGTCAGAAAGAAGGTGAGGGGAAAAAATCGCAAAGGATTCCCATGTAGACACCGCCATCACCAGCTGGTAAAAATAGCAGCAAAAAGTAGCTTACCTAGTGGGACTGCCAGTATTTTTACATGCAAGCCTTCAGCCTCGCTCGCAAAAAGAGTAGACTACTGGCTCAGCTCCTCGGACGCCCGTCAGCAAGGCTCGTTTCCAGCCGCAAGCCAGGGCTGGCAAGGCTCTCTCTCTCTCTTTTTTTTTTCTCTCTCTTTATCCATAGTGAGCATTTTCACCAATGACCAAAACCGTCCAAGTGACCGACTTTTGGGTCATCGACGTCAGAAATGCTCAGCGGATCTCGTAGGAGATCGGCCCACGCATTCCAACCCGTAGCGTCCGACGCAGCATGTCTCATAATGCTCACCTGGTTTTCCTTCCCATACCTAGCTTGCTTCAAGTTCCTCCGAAACAAAAACAAGACGAACAGGCGGGAAGATAGCAAGAAGCAGAGGAAAATAAAAAGAATGGTTTTCTTCAATTATTTCCAAAACAACACAAGACGAACCAGACGGGAAGTAAAAAAGACGGTTTGCCTCAAGGACTTCAAAACAAGACAGGACGAACTTGCGAAGAGGAAGAATAAAAAGTCAAAAATTCAATTACTAAATGACTACTCTACAGTGGTGTGTATATGTATGTGTATGCTATCATTATGCTCCCGTGATATGCGTCTATTATGCGCCCCCTCAAAACGTCGCATATGCAGAGACGTAGCTCACGCTCGACTTGGTCGGATCCGTCAGCAGCGCGCTGCGATCGTACCGGACGTGCTTGAATCTGGGCTTGTCTTCCGCCTTGGCATCTGCTCCCAGCAGCTCC
>JANAKD010000656.1:0-14947 GCA_027627215.1 Lecanicillium saksenae | reverse complement strand
CCGGTGCGTGTGCGCCGGCAGGCTCATGTTGCTCCAGACGATCCACTTGCTCGCCTGGGCGGTCCATGGCATTGGCTGCGGGAGGGTAGAGGCCCGCGTCGACGCCGTAGAGGTCTGCCAGGTACATGGTTATGGCGACCGACTCCCACAGGGCGGCGCCGTCGTGCACAATGGCCGGCACCTGGCCGTTGGGGTTGACGGCCAGGAACGCGGGCGTGCGCGTCTCGCCGTCGGGCAACGAGAGGTCGATGCGCTCCGCGAGCGGCTTGCCGGCGGCAGCCTCGAGCTCCTTGAAGACGGCGTCCGTGATCCCGGCTGTTGAGCGGTCGGAGCGGTAGAACTTGATGAGAGACATATTGGGCAGATTGGATGCTTCAGTGATGGCAAAAAAAATGGTCTGGAGGAAAAGCAAAGCGCATTGCCTGCAGCGTCGGCGGCCACGCTAATAAAGTATATGCTTTCAGATTCGTCGGGTAGTGGAGGCGGCGCCCGAATCACGGGTCCACGACAATTCACGGTCGCCGTGCCGCATGTCGGCACGAAGGGTTCACGACAGTTCAAGCCCACCGAGCTGAACAAAATCCAGCCATTAAAAAAGCGCCGCTTCGCTTCGCCGCTATATTTCAGCTCGCCACCCTTCTGCCGACCGTCGCTCGTAGGCGACGGTTAGACAAGAGCTGCCGGTTGAATTCTCGACTGCTTGTGTGCGCATACAAATGTCACCGAGTAGAAACTACACGTGTCGTGCACTCGCTATCCCCCTCTCCAGACGAGCTTGAGGTGGCCGTTTTTATCTCAGTCACTACAATACACGGTATCTAGTTGAGCATCGTTTCAGACTTCTTGTTCGAAGCCATGAGCCCCAGAGTCGCCCTCTTCATTATTGACGTCCAAAATGCCCTCGCTTCTTTCCCAGACTCCCGCGTTCCCCACGCTGAGCGGCTCATCACAGTTCTGGAAGAGATTCTAGATGCGGTGCGGAGTTTCCCTGTGCCATCAAATCCGCGGCAAACCCCTCCTCTCATCGTTTTTGCGCAGCACTCTCAGCCGCCGGAGGATGGTGCCTTGGTCAGGGGAACAGAGCCGTGGAAGCTGCGATTCGCCCCCGTGCAGGGAAACTCCAACGAAATGCTCGTACACAAGACAACAGGTCTGTCTCGCATCCCCTAAAACGTAACTTTGCTCCTAACCCTTTTAAGCAGGTGACGCATTCGCATCCAATCCTACCCTTGCCAGTGAGCTGAGGGCGGCTGGCGTCACTCACGTTATAACACTAGGCCTCTTGAGCGAATGCTGCGTGCAGGAAACGGCGTTGGGTGCCTTTGGCGCAGGCTTCCAGGTGAGCATCTTGGAGGGTGCACACTCGACTTACAACGCGGGCGATGCCACGGCACTCGAGATCGAAAAAGAGGTTGAGGAGCTTGTCCGGAGCCACGGCGGCCAGAGCATGCCGTACACTGCAGCATTGGACAAATGGAGGGCAGCTGGTGCGGTTTGTTAGCCTCTCTTGCAATGTAATTGGTATAGAAAGCGACCGCGAGAAGGCATTGAGAGTACAAATCTCCCCACACAGCTGCAACTAGCCCGGCCACCAACTCATCCCCCACTCCGACGCCTCTATTTTGTGGAAATTGAAGGTCACTGTATAAAATCATGCCATTTAATTCGCTGTAGACTCCACGTTGAATACAGGTTGAAAACTGCCATTTTAATGTAGGGTAGTCTCGAAGCCCTTGCAGTGTATGGCAAAGAGACTTGTTCTAGGTACCTCGTCTTTCCCTACACTTTTGCCATTCACACCCGTACCTAGTACAAGTCGCGCCTAGCGAGTTACGCGTCTTGTTCTTATCTTCCACCACGGCACTTTTTCCCCCGGTTCTAAGTCAACGCCAAACTACATGTCAAACACACGCGCTCTTCCAACTACAATGCATCAATTAAACAGCTCTTACGTATAAATATCTTACTATATGACTAAATTGTCTTCCAAGCGTTTAGTATCTTGAAACGCGCGGGCAGACAGACTTTACGGATTTAGCAGCGGGGATTCGACGTCCAATCTTGCCACGCCCCCTCTACTTTAAGACAAACTCGTGCAACAGCGTAATATTGGACTATATCTGCTCTAGCGGGAGTATAGCCTCTTTATTAAGCTAATCCCCAGCAATATTCATTTCCTGTCCACCTGACCTTGTAGCTGTAGGAATTCTGTTTAGATCGATCCATGATAGTAAACACGAGATGGAAAATAGGACACTACGCATGCGATTCCGGTTAGCCCTTTCACTACCTCTGCTTGGTAGCCAAACCGATTGCGAGTGGCAAACGATACTCTACAAAGCATATCAAGAAATTCCACGTACCACAAAGTAACGTTGAGCCCTTGGATTGCTTCGTAGAGGTGAAGCCGAGATTCCGCAGGGTTTTCTCCTCCTACAGAGCAGGTAACCACCATCTTGTTTCGAGTCGGAATTGCACAGTCACAACACATTCCAGCATACACGAGGAACCCATTCGACCCCACCAGTGAGCAAAGATCGGAACAATTGAACCAGGCGAGAACAGATGCCACTATCCACATGACCACGGCCAGCACATTAAGGAGAAGCCGTGTGCGTTTCCAGGAACGTGTCGCATCGTGCGCGTTGCCTGGCGGAGCCTGGTGATTTCTGACCTGGACGTGTTGCAGGAATAATCTAAGAGCGACGAAAATAACTATTGTGAGGACAGACTAGAAACAAAAGCTATACGTATTAATAAAAGGTTTGGTCGCTTGGACCAGGGGGAGGGTAATTGAAAGGCGCAGTCACTGACGACGATGATAATGTATATACGTTTAGGCGGTACACCCCAACCAAACGCCACGTTGTCGTTGTTGATGGCAGCAGCTGTAATGCTCATGACAATAATGGCAAAGGCGGATTCGAGCAAGGGGAGAGCAATGAGGCCAGCTGCGACCGGCGCTTTCTTTGCCAGTGCCAGGAATTCTGACAACCCATTGACGTTGACTGTGTCCATTACAAATAGGCGTGCTTGGCCCTCCAATCTGGGTTGTATGACGTTCGTAGTGTGGTGTGACCGTAAGCGATCTGGGGTGGGGATGGGATTGTTTCCATTGTTGCCAGTTGGGACCCGTAGATCCATGGCTGCTGTCCGATGCCGCGACAAATCTATAGATCAAATAGCAAGGTGGAGCACAATGCTGAGTCCCAAATGGACGTGGTGTAGTTATCGGAAATGTAGCTGTAAAGTGTCGTGCTGCTGTTGTAGAGAACAAAGGCGAGCAAACATTCCGAGTCGGTCTCTCTTTCTAAAGTCAACTTTGTGAGAAAAGTTGAAGAAATAACACGTGCTTCTTATATAAGAGCTCTGCACAGATGGTAGCCGTGTGCCAAGTGCTAGCGGGCTGAACGACGGGACGGCTACGACCTAGTTGGTTGGGTGCACCACCGACTCCGTTACTTTTATGCAGCAGCAGTCAGGTGTAGCACTTCACCCGGAACAGCCGTGCACCAAATACCGCAGCTGACCAGGCACGGGGCGGTTGGATGACAGAACGTTGAGACAAGTATACATACGCAATCACCAGCCCTCTTTTTGTGGCGCGAGGGCAAGGGCTGGAATGATAGAAGCCTCGGACGAGGAAGGCGGCTTGTCGTATCAAATAAGCAGGACGCGTACGGTGCCTCGGACGGAACACCCGGCAGTTTGGCGCCACAAAGAAACAAAAAAAAGTAATAAACTGCGGAAATATTGGTTCAGCCCCAGATGACTCGCGTTGTGAAGGCGGGCAGCTGAGTTAGACTGGTCGGGAGACGCCCGCCACATTTGTGGACGCCGCCACGCTCAGTGTGCCAGTCCAGCTTCGCCAGTCTCTGGCAAGCTCGAGCTCGCCTGGCTAGTCAGGACAAAATGGACGCGTCAGTACCAGACATATATAGGCAGCAGCTAGGCTTCACGTGGTTTCCTGGAAGGGAAGAGAACTGCGTCATAGCTGTAGGTAAACCCGCCAGCTCTATCAGCATCCAAGCACATTTTGCAACATGGCTGAGGCAATTGGCATCGCGGCCGGAGCTCTGGCATTTGCGTCCTTTGCATACAGCAGCGTCAAGAGCCTCGTCGATTTCATCGACGCGCTGAACCACGCGAAGCTGCAAGATGTGCGCCAGGACCTCTCGGTGCTGGCAGGTATCATCCAATCGCTCCAGGCGGATCTGGAGCGGGCTGACAACCGCTTGGACCTGAGCGCAAACCAAAGGGAAAGCCTGGCGCATATAGAAAAAGCTCTAGGGGGCTGCAGGACGCGCTGCGATGATTTTGGTCAGCACCTGCGACAGATACTCTCGCGTTCGGCGGACGCTGCCGAAAGCGAAAACCTCAGCAAGGTTGATCGGCTCCGCCTACACTTCAACGAAGGGGTGATTAAGCTATTCAGGTCCAACTTGCAGGACTGCAAGCTGACCCTCAGCATCGCGCTTCAGCATCTACAACTGTAAGAAGGTTTTTATTTTTGGATTTTCCTTAAACAGGCTTATTCAGAACCTATTTTGACACCCCTTTGTAGCAGGAAAAGTGCAAATGATGGTAACGACGAGTCTCTGCGGCAGCTCAACGATACAGTGGCAAAGCTGGTAAGCGAAGCCACTGGCCAGTTTGAGGGACTCCAGAAGGCGATGGACGTGATTTCGGCGAATAGTGCCGGCATTTCAAGAACCGACGTCGACGCTATTGTATCGTCGCTGAACGCCCAGGCAAACATGCTCAAGCAGTGTCTGCTGGTGTGCGAGGGTGCTCTGAAGGACACAACTACCCCTTCGGTGAATGTGAGGAATACCCAGCTCCTCAACAAGGCACGCATGATCGTCGCGGACGCCGGGAGTGGTCGCAGCGCGGGGCTGTCTATGAATGTGGAGGGGTCTGCAGCCAAGGATGATAGTCGCATTTTCGTCATTTCTGGGGTTAGCAATCTGGCTGCTTTGTCGCAGCTGTCTGATCCCAGGTAAAGAACTACAAAACTAAGGGCTGAACGGGACATTGCTGCCACCCTGTATGCGATTTCTTGGTGGAGGGAATGGGCAGCTGAAGCCGCTATTTTGGCACCTCTGCACCAATTATTGCTCTCTTGCGGCATCTGTAGCTTTGTTGAATAATAAAACACGCCAATCTATAACGTGGGTTGTTGTTGGTAGGAAGTAAAGTATTAATTGTATTTCTGCCTCTTAGGGTCTTATGTTTGCTGAGGTTTAGATCCCGGTGGACCTCGGCCGGTGTTCTCGACAGCGATCTAGAGACGACAAGGAGGGCCGTGGAGCTGAGATTCGAGAACGCCTTTGGAAAACGTGAGTGCGCCATTTGCGTAGCGTCGACGGGCCGGTGTATTGGTGTGGGCGGGCGGCATAAACGCTGCCGTACCAGAGTCGCGATATTCATCCAAGGAAGATTTTTGGAGGCGAGGCTATGACACCGAGTTTATTCAGAGTTTACTGCGGTGGTAGTGGGCGCGGCCACGCGCCGTGTTCTACCTGAAAGTGGATAGAGCTTCCATTCTTGACGCTGACATGGCCGCCGCTGGCAGTGTTGTCCCGGAGTGCATCGTTGCCACTGTAGTCGAGGGGAATAAAGCTAGCCGTACCGTTATCGCTAAAAGTGGCATGCAACTGGTTCGATTGCCTCCTGTTACGGATCTGCGCGACGAATCTCAGCAGGTACAAATTCCTTTGTCACGCTGCCCGTCGACCTCAACAAGCGATGAATCAACAGAGCGCGGAGAGGTGGGATTAATCTACGGATGTCGTCGCGGAAGGCGTCTAAAGAATCAATGACGGACCTGAAAACGCAACACTGGGAGTGTTCAGGTTTTACGTATCTACTGGCCTCTGCGTTACAATGGCTGATTCTGGGCATGCTTTCCAAAGTCATACTGAAACAAGTCTCTTTGGCTGGTTCGATTGAGACATTCATCAAACTTGCCATCACCCAATTCCTTCACAATACCGAGGTAAACATCGGCTACCATCCGGCAATACAGTACGCAATACGGACCAGGGCTCGATCGGTTACAAAGCAGTCCGAATGCTGGATTGAGTTCAAAGCAATGCCGAAATGACTAGTTGCTCAGTTTGATTCGCCGCCTTTAGCCATCGCTCCATCTACTCCGCTCCGCTCTACACGCAGCGTACCTAAGCGCAAGGGCCCGCGCGAAGTGGGAAGGGTAGTTTCGGTTTCATAGATTATTACGTCGTTGGAACCTTTATAAAAGGAAGGTCTTGGTCTCACATCAACGTGGCAGCCTTATTATTTGGATATTCTTCCCATTACAGACCTCGTCATCTCATCTGAAAAGCACAAAAAGCTCCATAATATAGCCTAGGACCGGTAAGCGCCAAACCACTTAGTCCAATCCCTAAAGTAATTTGATCAATGTTAATTTTCAACTCGGCAGCTTTAATCGCATAGCCATGACACTCACGACGAGTCCGTTCATAGTGAGAAACATGAAAGCCCTAGCCGTAGCTCGTGCGGCCTTTGGCGTTGTTTCCTATATAGCTCCTTCCGTCGCGAGCGAATTCATACTAGGTTTAGAGCATTCACCTCGCGTGAATGAAATGTCGCGTTTATTCGGTATCCGCGACTTCGCCTTAGGGCTAGCACTATGGCAGTCTGTTTCTGCCATGGTGACATACCAAAAGAAAGAAGGACAAAGACGAAAGGGCCAAGGAAACGACTTCGACAGCATTCATGCCCAAAAGTTGTACATCCGTAATGTGCGGTATGTGCTTTGGCTTGGTGCGTTGGTCGATCTTTTCGACGTTTTTAATCACTTTATTTGCTATTATGAAGGCAGCTTACCCGAAAGATCAGCCTTTCTCGGGGGAACCTTTGCAACGATGGGTTTCCTGAGTGGTCTCTGGAGCATGACCGCCCTCTAAAGACGCAGCCTCAGAACTTGACTTGGCCGGGGCGGACTGTGTCGGGAGGAAGGTAATTTCACTCAGCTACTTCGCCAAGTTGGGTAGCATATGGACCGCTACGCGGCAGAGTGTTTGTAGACACCAGAATAACCCGTTTATCAGAAATTGGGGTTCCGAATGATGCCGTGTTTACCTGGTAACATCTCGAGAGATGATGAGCGTGTTGGTAGACTATATACGTTGTTTGAAAGCCCAATGAGGACTAAATGGATTTAATTGTGTGTTCATTCGCGCCGTAGAGTAGACCTTGAAACATGGTAACAAGTTCTCAGCCGATGAGTATAATAATGTACCACTTGTTCGGCGTCTAGCTAAGTACCACCTCACTCCACAGCCTCTCGAAGTATCCGATACGACTCGGATATAGGCAGGTCTTTTATGCGGAGCAACTGCCGTCCATAATAAAACGAGGTGACGTATAGCAGCATCTACATTCAAGCCAGTTCTGCGCACACAGGGTTTCAGGACAGTCAAGCCCAATACTACAAGCATCTTTGAAACTCGGCAAGCTGTCGGCCGTTTATTACTACGGTGATGGATGACGAACTTCAATTTGCCTACATCCGAAGCAGCTCGGAGGCACGACGGATGGTACCGACGACCTGATTGATAGTGGGACTCGGACACGACTTTGGAGCAGCATTGAGACCGTGCATACAATGTCGCCTCCTACTTCTCAGTACTATAGCCGACAATAGGATATATGGGCTTAATAAGCTGCCACCGAAGACGCAAACCCTATTTGCACTACGCATTGACAGGATTGCACACAGTCAACCTCTTCCGTACTATCACTGCAAGCTCCGCAAATCTTGGCTAGAATGGACAAGAATATCAAAATTGGAGTATTTCTTCCAAAAGAAACGCAGTTGCTCGATACTGCTTGCGTTGATGTGCTCGGTTCCATGTCCAAGAAGTACCTTTCCGTGATTCCCCTGCTCCCTCCACATGTCGTAGAGCTCGCTCCAGATGTCACGTTTTACTGCATTACTGCAAAAGCAAACGGTGGCGAGATCCCCCAAACCTCGGACATTACAGTCAGAGCTACACACGATTATACCTCTGCCGAGGTTGCGCCCGGAAAGTTAGACATAGTTGTGGTGCCCGGTCCGGATCCGTCGGCCGACTTTGAGGAGAGCTCACTGGAGTGGCTGCGCCAGCAGGCGAGCACCGACGGGGTGGACATTCTGTGTATCTGCACAGGCATCTTCTTATGCGGCGCGGCGGGGATACTGGACGGCAAGCGGGCCAGCGGGCCCTTCGACTTGGACGTTACTGCCCCCCTGAAATAGACTACTAACGTCCAGCCCTGGTATCGTGGGGCATTTAGCGTGGCGGCTGTCCAAATTTGGATTGCCGTCGAGCCATCCTGCAACAAGGTGGGGTAATACAGCGCATGACTTAAGGGTACAGTCGAGTTGATTGTCCGAAGGTCTAGTATATAATATTCAGGTAGAAGTATGGTCCAAGGAGCCGACTGAAACAACTTCGGTTGCTTCGCTACTGCCAATTTGCTCCAGCTCGACGCCGCTCGACAAGGCCGTTCTGCCTCGCTGATTTTCTGTCTAAGCCGACTTCTTTGTATCTTGCTTCGCTAAGCCCAAAGCATAATGGCAGAGATTAGCCCAGTCAAGGTGCGGATGGCTCTAATTCAGCTATATTCTGATGTAAGTGAGACCGAATGAGTGGCCTTTGCAGAATTATCGTTACATACTACTCTGCTACGATTTCGCTGTATCTGACATTTAATGTTAGCCATCAGATATAGAAGGCAACTTCAATCGTGCCGCGGAATACATTCGCCAAGCCGCAGCAGGCGGTGCTCACATAGCTGTGCTGCCAGAATATCACTTGGCAGACTTTTACGCGCAGCTCAAGGACCCTGCAGCGGCCGTGGCCACATCGGCCAGCTATCTGAAGCGCTACCAAGCTCTTGCGAAAGACCTGAAGATTGGAATCGTGCCCGGTACTCTTCTCGAGGTCAAGACGGAGGGAAATGCTGCCAGTGATCACTTTCATGAGCAGCTTGCGAATTCCGCGTACTTCATTGGACCAGACGGATCAATCCTAAGCCGCTACCAGAAAAAGAATTTGTGGCATCCAGAGAGACCACATGTCACTGCCGACAGCGACTCTCCACACCGCGCGTTCGACACCCCTTGGGGCCGCGTTGGTCTTCTTATTTGCTGGGATATGGCTTTCCCAGAAGCGACTCGCACCCTCGTCGCGGATGGTGCGCAGATTGTCATCTGCGCATCGTGCTGGCTTGCAGACGATGGTGGCGAGGGTCGTGCAGTCAACCCGGAGTGCGAGGCCCTATTCCTTCGCAATGCATGCGTCTCAAGGGCATTTGAGAACACTTGTGCTATTGTTTTCGTCAACGCAGCTGCCCCGCTGGGGTCGAACGACGGCAAGGATGACCGTGGAATGGAGTTTATCGGCCAGAGTCAGGCAGCCATGCCGCTGCAGGGAACAACCTGTATGCTTGGACGCGCAGAGGAGATGAGTGTGGTTGATTTAGATATGGAAGTACTGGAGGTTTCTGAAAAAGTGTACAGGATTCGAGAGGACATGTCAAGGCCAGGATGGCATTATCCTTTCAAGTACACGACGAGCCTAATTTCTTCTAGCAGCACTTGAAGGCAGAGATGTTGGATGAACTCAATGCAGTCACAACTTCATAGATCAAGGTTCTATCTTCGTCGAATTATTTATTCATTTACTTATTCTCCCTCGGACGCGCGGAGGCATCATCTCCGTCTCGCGCCGCGCGATAAAGAGCTGAATATTGTATCTAAACTCGAGCCGACCAAAGAGGCATACTAGGCATGAGTTAGTGTTAATTGAGTTTCAACGTCTTGAATTGGTGCAGACATCGAGCACGGTCGGTCGCCGACCCATTTGCGTGGGACTTCTCAGCCCCAGCTGCGCGAGTCGCGAACTCTATTCCCACAACCACAACCTCGTCCTACTGCAGCCATGTTTGCCGACGCCGGCGACATCGTGTTCAATGTCTGCGCGTTCCTATCGACGCTTTTTGTTCTAGAATGGGGCGCCGACACATTCGTCAAGCACACGGCCATTGTCGCGACGCGCATTGGCATCTCGCCCGTGCTCGTTGCGCTGTTTACCGCGGGCGCGGAGTGGGAAGAGGTGCGGCGTCTGCAGCACCCCCAAAATCATTACAATTGGCTAATGCATGCGAAATAGTTTACAGTGGTGCTCGGCGCGCTGGCGCAGAAGCGCGCATCGCTCGCACTCGGCAATGTCGTCGGCTCAGCCATCTCCAACATTCTGGGCGCGTTCTCGCTGGGCCTCCTCTGCTACGAGCGCGGTCGCACGATTGAGTTTGATCGCAGCTCGCGCGTATACTCCCTCATCCTGCTCGCGCTGACGACGGCGGTCGTGCCCATCATCTACTATCCCAAAACCATCGTTTGGATACTTTTTGGGCCCGCGCTGATTGTGGCCTTTTGCCTGTACTTTGGTCTCGCTACTGCTGCCATTGTTCAGGGCGTGCTCACTGCACCGGAAGATTCGGGCTCGGACAGCGGCTCTGACTCGTCTTCGAGCAGCGACGCAGATGAAGAAGGTTCCATCGACAGCACAACCGCCCTGCTGGCTGGTCAGACCAATTCGACGCCTGCGCGCCGTCACAGTCATGGCCACAAGCTGCGCTACCACACGGGCTACCTTCTCTTTGGCTTTTTCGCCGTCTGCCTCGCAGGTTTCGTTCTTTCTCAGGCTGCCATCCATATTGTCGACGCTATTGAAATTAGCGATGTGTTGTTTAGTGTCATTATTGTGGCAATTGCCACCACGTTGCCCGAAAAGTTCATCGCAATTGTCAGTGCCCACATGGGAAATTCTGGCATCATGGTTGCCAACTGCGCCGGCAGCAACATATTTCTGCTATCTCTCTGCTGCGGTATTGTCATGATAGCCAGCAAGGGCGAATTAGATCGGGGAAGCATCGAACTGTTCGAGGTTGCTGTCCTCTGGGTATCGACAGCAGTCTTTACATTGACAGTCTGGTTCGGGGCACGATACGTGCGCTGGGTCGGTGGCGCCATGCTTGTGTCGTACGTCGCGTTCATCATTTTGGAGGTTACAGTGGTGCATAAGAAGTCTTGATTAAATGTGCTTTCATCTTCCATATAGACAAAGTCTTGTTGTATATACGTCTAGTACCCCCTATCCGCATTATGCATTGGGTCATAAATATTATGCACAGCTCTCACCCTCATCACACAGGACGGGTGATATTCTTCTCTTCGTAGAATTCCGCAACCCACTTCTGCATGTAGGTGGCCACACCATCAAACATGTTACGGGCGTCCTCATTAGCCCAGTAGTTGTCAGTGACGAAGTCGTTGCAGTGGGCAGCTCCGCGGAGCATGTACACAGGGGCCTCGTCGGTACTCTCGAGGGGGCCACCGGGGCGGTCGGGAGAGGAGACGGTAGCGTACAGCCAAGGGTCCTGATCAGCGTTGACCCAGACGAGACGAGTGGTGTTGGTCTGGTCCCAACCGCCAGTGCGCTGGTTAACGCCCTCGGCACCCTTGCCACTGGCCAACCCATAGTTGGTCTGGTTGGGGAAGCTTGTACCGCAGACCTGGTCGATCAGGTACTCGCGGGTGGCATAGCTAGTAACCATGCCAAAAGGCTCGCCAGGGCGGTCGTCCTGCCACCATTCGAATCTGTGCGCGGTTAGTGAGGAACTTGTGAAGTTGGGCGTTCGGCTACACATACGGCTCGTTGCAGAGGAACCACAGCCAAGGGTCAACGTCATCACCAAGAGAGGATCCAGGGAATGGCGGAAGAGACTTGACGGCGTGGAAGAAGTTCTCGAGAGCCTTGTCCAAACCGACACCCTCGGCGCCGGGATAAAGTTCCTGGGTATCCGGGTACTGGCCCTCAATGTAGTCGCACCACTGGAAGAACGGGCTGTAGCCGTCGTTGTACTGCTGGCCCTGCCAGTACGAGAGCCAGGAGGAGGCGCCCTGGGCTGAGATGGGGTACGTGGTGTTCTTATCGTCACCCAAGTTGGTGCGGAGCTGGATCTTCTCATCCTCGCTGCCGTTCATGTACACATTGTCAATGTGGCCAATGATGCGCTTCCAGTCAGCGGAGCAGTTGCGAGGCATGGCCTGCTCTATGCCCTTGTACCACGTCCACAGGTCGCTACGAGCCTCGACCACGGCGCTGCCAGCCTCGTAGGCCCAGTAGGTGCCAGGGTACAGGTGCTCGGTCCAGGCCGAGGCGGCACCTGGGTAGGAGCAGCCAGCCAGTGTCCAAGGCGCCTTGTCTGGGTGGGACAGACCCTCTGTGTCAAAGGGCAGCTTGACGTTGCGGGCAAAGTAGACGAGATCCTGCAGAGAGTTGTCCAGCGTCAGGTGCTGCAGCGTGTCGGCGCTGTAGTCGCTGTGGTTGACGGGCGTGCTCTCGCCAAAGTAGCGGTGCTCAATGGCGACGGCAGCGCCGCCAACGTTTTGAGCGATGAAGCCGGTCATGCTGGAGTTGGTCAGCGCAACGTCTTTAGGCTTCAGTTCTCTCTCGGTGGGGGCCTCCATGGAGATGGGCGAGCCCGGTACCTTGTAGTAGTCGGTGTTGTAGTAGTAGCCCTGCTTGAATGTGCCAAGCTCCGGTTGTCTGTGGTCGATGAGCTGGTCAAAGTAGGCCAGCGTGCCAGTGCCGGTTGCCGCTTTATCCCCAGGGAACTGAGCTCTGATGGGCTTCATGAGGGCCTGGCCCGTCCCGGCCAGACCAAGGATCGCGGCCAAAGTACTTGAATGCATGGTGTGGGAAGACTTGTGATTGCGTAGCTACGGGGTAACTAGAAGACTTCAGATGACGGCGCAGGGCCGACATTATATAGAACACAATGTCAGAACCAAACTTATTGGTCGTGTCAATGCTCATGAATAAGTGCAAAGCCACGTCCTGGTGATCGCAGAGCCTTGATCCTAATTAGGCAGGCGTCTGGTGAAAGATGGCGGACTGGCAGTGGGGGATGGGGCATTGTACATCGCCTGGGCGTATTTAGGAAGGAGAACACAGCTGTTACAGTGGGTTGTGCCGTTAGTGACGTCGTTCGTGAAGCATCTCGTCGGCCGCTCTCCGCTGAGCAATGCAACTACAGCGTTTCATAATTCGAGAGGCTCAGCTGAGCCTCACCGGACGGTGATGATCGCTTGAGGCGGCGGTGGCTTGCAGATCGCCAGAGCCACGTTCGACCAGCTAGCATCATTGCCTTGGACTCTCGTAACTTGAACTACTCATTGCAATACTTGAATTTTCCCTTTTCTAGACGTTTGTTCTTTAGGGCTGCCGCTTATTTTTCAGGCCCATTTCGCCGCGCATTTGATGAAGGTCCGCCGGGTCGACTATTCTTCGAGGGGAGGCCGGCCCAGTCCAAGTCTGCCGATCTAGACCAACGCCGAGGCCGTCTCCACGCGGACCACTACAAGTTGAAGATGCTACGTAACAGTTGTCCAGAACAATTAGCCACGTCTGCGCGTTCGGTGGACAGTTTCTCGGGTCAGAAATGCCAGTTCATCTCAAATCGGCCGTTGACTTGCCGTTCCGGTCAGGTTGCGGCGGCTTCCGTCGCTGCCCGTCGCTGCCCGACCACCCGCACCCATGCAAGTCCGGGGACAGACCAGCGTTGCACACAATAGACCCCATATGACGCAAATGATTGGAGCGTTGACTACTCGAATGATTTTGTAATGCGACGACAGAGCCGGGCCGTGTTGACACGTCCTCGGTCGGGACAGCCCTGGAGAAAACGCCGAGAATGGAATTGTGAAAGAGGATGAAATGACTAGCGACTCGGCGTGGGAGAAGTTGATCGATGCTATAACATACGACGGAGACGATCAAGGGAACACACATAGCCAACAACCCAGAAATAGCGTCTTGGCACGGAAACAAGACTTGCAGTTAGCAGCCCCAGCGGGACACCGGCCTTCTTCAGCCGGACCAATACACCATGCAACGGCACATGCTGGGATAATAGGCCAGCCTTCCTAATCGAGAACAGCATCAATTTGCCATGTCGTCACCTCTTCGCCTGCTGTGGCTCGGGTTGGTCACTTGCAGCTGACCGCAGAACTTCAAGTTATGTAACATGACGCTAGGGGACGGCCCTTGAGGGCCGTGTTCTGGTCGATCCAGGGTCGGCCCCGTATGTGGCAGACAAACATATAGGAAACCAAGGAAAGCTCAGGCGGCTGGAGAATTTATCGCGTAACGGCAATGAACAGAGATGGGTCAGGCACGAATGCTACGCTAGGTTCGGGCGGGCGCACTGGACGTGTGCTATCGTCAACATGGCAATCGGTCGGCTAACAGTAAATCGAGACCAATGGATTTAAAATATGGCTCAAAATAGTTCCCTTTCGTTGATTTACGTTATTCCTTTCACTGTCGGTTTTACGAGCGCATCAGTAAAGCCTGCCATGCTGCGTCGCCTCATCGCCGTCCCACCTAATTTCCGACAACCTCCACAAGAATACAGACCCAAAGTTGGAATCATGGATTTGTCTAGTATGATAAATAGGCAGACGTCGTTGGTCCGTCAAGAGGGGCGGAAGACCTTGTTAGTGCAACCAGGCCCTGATCTTCTGCGCTAGGAGCTGCTTAATTATTCCGCGGTGAAGTGGGAGGAATGCAGATTCCAATCAAACGTTCAGCAACATGATAAAAAAGTTTTAATTAAAACACAGTATATGGCCATCTATCGTATTCAGGTTCAACGGCACGCTTCAGACCAACGTCGTGTGCGAATAGATGAATTAAACGCAGCAGCTGCTGAAAGTTGGTTCCCGTGTAAGTGCGGCCGCGAGACTCCCAGAATCAAGGCATCGAGTCACCAATCAGCTTATCAAAGTTCTTGCTGCCAAACGGCAAGTCGGCGTCGCCAAAATTATACGCGTCGACCGCCTTCCACGCGACGTCGGGGATGTTCTCGT
>JANAKD010000655.1:0-14955 GCA_027627215.1 Lecanicillium saksenae | reverse complement strand
GCGAGGTACCGGTCCCTGGCGGCCACCATTACGGTGAGGATGGCCTCGCTCGCGCTCCCGTGCAGCACGCCGCCGCCGTGCGTGGGGCCGCCGCTCAGGTAGCACTCGGGCAGGCCCAGCGCCTTGGCGAGCCAGTCCATGACGATGGTCTCGAGCTCGGTGACGGCGGGCGAGCAGATCCAGTTGAAGTGGGCGCCGTTGAAGGCGTTGGACCACATCTCGGCAATGTTGGCCGGGTGCGAGGCGGTACAGGCGAAAAAGGCCATGAAGCCCGGGTGCGCCCAGTGCGTGATGCCCGGCATGATCTTGGTCTGGATGTCGGCGGCGATGGCGTCCATGGGCTCACCCTCGACGGGCGCGGCGTCGGGGAGCAGAGGGCGCAGGTAGCCGGGCTGCACGTCGGCGACGACGGGACGGGACGGGATCGATTCATAGTATTCGGCGACTGGAAGGGAGAGAGATTGTTAGCCGGTTTTGCTGTGCCGCAGAGGATTTTGGGTTTGCGCTGTCTCATGTGGTGATGGCAGGATGGCGGGGGAGGGGCAGACCAGTCTGCCGGGTCGGACGCAGAGTTGGGGGACAACCGAGCCGCGCAATGGCGTATACGACCACAGAGTACTGGCAATGAAACTGCCGCAATGTTTAAAATCCAATTGGGAGGGGTTTTCACATACTCTGGTCGACGGCCTTTTTGGCCTGCGTTTTGTACTCGTTGATATCCATAACTTGGTTGCGGTGTAAACTTTTTTCTTCTTTAAAACGCCGGCGCAAAAAAGGGAAACAAGACGGCCTCGTCACAACCACTTCTAAATACCAAAGGCCCGCGAGAGCAGAAAAGATGGGAATATGAAACTGCACAAGTCGGAAGCAGTATGACAACAGGGCGGAACAATGTCATAAATGTCAAAGAAACGTCACCGCAGGGCGCACGACTTGAGAGATTCGTGGATAAAAATGGAATTAGGCGGAATTAGAGTTCCGAAGCGAACTGCGGCGGCGTGGTGGTGGGGAGTGGGTGACCTCTCGTCCGACTTCGCTGTGGGGTTCGGGATGCCGAAAAGGTGGGATGAGCGATTCCGTGCTTATCGCTCGGCTCTCAGACTCAATCTTTCGACGCAATTCACAATGCATGGGGAATGGCGGGTACGTACATGAGTAAGAAAAATATCTGAATGAATGAATTATCCGCTAGGTAATATATGTATAGAAAGGAGATTCAAATGGTAAAAAGATTGAGTGCCTGGGGCTTGGTGCGTGGAAAGCTGTCCGCCGCGTATGAAAGAAAAAGAAAAAGATGTAAGTATTACGCCGATTTAAATTGCAACCCATCTAGAGACGCCCGGTGTCTGAAAATCATCTCGGTTCGTGAAAAAGGAACGGCACGCTGAGCGTTGACACTTAGTCAACTTTGATAGCGCTGCGATGTAGCAGTCAGTAACATGAATCGTTCGAACGGGAATCATAAGAAGACATACCTGTATATACGCCGCACAAAGGCATAGGCGCTGAGGAAGCCAATGGTGCCGGTCAGGAGACCGTACACGCAGCACGCGATAAAAGTATACACAAAGAACAACATGCTGCTCACAAAACCCGTGATATGCAGCTTAAACATGTAATACCACGCCGAGTAGGCAAAGATCCACACCGCGCTGCCGCCGCCGACGAAGAACGACTGCCACCACCAGTGGTAGTTTTCGCTGCACAGCTGGATGTAAATCGTCACCACCGTCACCTCGGCAATGGTCACAATCAGGATGACGGACACGACGGCCAGGAAGCCAAACATGTAGTAGAAGCCGCTCTTGTTCTGCCACAGCGACTGGAACACGAAGAGAAGCTCGATAAAGATGACGGCAAACGGAATCAGGCCGGCGAGAAGCACCGCTTGGATCGACTTGCTGTACCAAGCCTTGTTCGGCAGCTGGCGAGGGATGGCCGTGGCCTTGGTGGGATGCTGCCACCCGCCGGCCTTCTCGAAGCCGTAGTACGCACCCGCATACACGAGCGGCACCTGGAAGCAGAGCCAGAGCACCACAATCAGCACGAGCGATCCGAAAGGAATGGCCGTGCTCGAGGCTTGCGCCCACACGAACAGGTTGATGATGAAGACTAAGCCAAACATGAGACCGGGGAACAGCAGCGCGGTGACCATTGCATTCTTGCGGTAATCCTTGCCGTCGAAGCTCTTGAACACGCGCGCCGAAAAATAGCCAGAAAAGACGCCTGCAAAGATGAACAGGCCGACTCCAACGCTAATGAAGCCGCCGCGGAAGCTAGGGTTGAGGAAGCCCAGAGCACTGAGCAGGATCAGTCCCACAGCCATGAAGAGGAGCTGCATGCCAGAGCCAACGAGAGGTGCAAGAAGGTAGCCGTGCTGAGGCGCGCGGAACACATCGCTGTGGAGCAGCTTCCAGCCCGTTGCCTCTTCCAGAGCCTCCTCGTTATCAATCAGATCGGGCCCTACGACGTCGTCGCCTTGGTCGAGCAATCCCGCGGGTGCCTCCTTCTTGACTCTCTTGCCACGAGACTTGCTCTCGAACGTCTCTTTGTAACCCTTGATATCGGAGTGCACCGTGCGCGCAATAATGACCATGACGATGGCAGTGAGCATGCCGCAGATAATGAGGGAGTTGACAATGGCAAGCCAGTGAATGCGGGCGCCGTCCTCTTGGTTGACAAAGTAGAGATCCCAGCGGTGGGACCACTCAATGGTGTTGTCTTCTCTAAAGTACACCGAGTACGTGTAAGGCACGCTGAGAGTGCTCGATTCGCTCTCCGCCTCGTCTCGGCGTGCGGTGGGCAGCGAGCTCGCTTCGGCGTAGCGTGGTGCGGTCTCGATTGTTCGGTTAGGGCCGATATGTAGCTCCAGTCCATTCTCGACGTGTTGCAGATCGATCGGGCAGCCTTCGGCGTCTCGTCTGTGGTCGCCGCCGATGCTCTTGGGGTAGACTTCAAAGCCCACGACAATGTTCTCGCCCCGGTCACCCGCCCGACCTGGGGCCTTGCGGTATCGAATGACAATGGTGAAGTGGTTATTGATGTAGTAATGAGTCTGGCCAGTCGTGGGCGACTCCTCGCGGTAGCCAAGCTTGAAGCCGGAGGCGTAGTACTTGCGCGTCTTGTCGACGCTGACGAAGCTGGTGGCGCCTGGTAGATTATCAACGATCCATTCGGAGACGTAGGTGTCGTGAATCATCTCCTTGGCGCGGCGAAGATCGTCTTTGTTAAGCTCCTTGGTGCAGAGGGCCTTGCACTCCGTCTCCTTGTTCATGATCAACTCAATGTCTGATGTTCGGATTCGGTCGCCGCGAAGGATCTCGCCAAGGTTGAGGGGAACGTTCTTGCCACTGAGCAAGCCGCCGACGGCTTTGGGATGATCAGGGGGCGGGCAGACGAATGGGAGGTCGTAATAGGCATATTGGAGCTGCGTGCTGTCGGAGTAGGCCTTGTTGACCATGAGAGGGATCGCTTCGCCCGACTTGTAGCTCTTGATCGAGTATCCTGGCTTGGGTTAGCTACGTGGTTGGCGCAGGCACAGAGGGTGCAAGAGAGAGCATCATACCTGGGACGTAGAAGGCATCTGTAGAAGATGCGAGCAGCAGCAGCGAAGCCAGGCAGCCGAGGCCTGCAGGAGATAGCTTGACCATGGTGCACAATCAAGTCGTCGGTCGTGCGACGGGCGGAATCGGTTCGGCTGTTTCGGATCCGCGGCACGAGTGAATACTAAATTATGGCGTGTGGTTTTGCGGCCGCGTGAGGAGGCAAGCGCCAAGATCAAGGGTCAAGCCCCTGGGAAACAGCTTGCAAGGCTGTCGTTTGAAGATTGGAAGATGGAGAAACGAATGTAATCGGCACTGATGGCCAGGGGTCGCAAAAGGACGAGGACGAGCCGGGGATCGGTGAAGGATTAGATACGGAGAAAGCAAAAAAGATCAAAGGAAATAATAAGGGTGCGTCTTTGCACGATATTGACAAGGAGCAAGGGTCGTCGCGTCGAGAGTCTTTGTTGGACCGTGGTCCTTGTTCCCCCCAAAAAAGAAAAGAAAAGGGTGCCCTTGTTCAGTGAAGTTGGCTTACTACTGTACCTACCTGGGTAGGGAGATGGTGGCGCCCCCGCTCGCCGGAAGCCCATATTAGCGTCGACAACGCACGCTAATTTTCAAAAGACAGATAGTGAGATCTGAAGCTGGTTTTGCACATAAGAATACCTTGTGCATATTAATTTTTATTTAATCCTGCCCTGGCTAGCTCTCTGAGGGCGGATTGGTCTGTCTGTGGCTAGTGTGGCTGGCGCTTGCATAATGCCTGAATTGGGGCAGGCACTGAGAGGTGACTACCTAGATGGAAGGGCCAATTCGAAATATAAGAATGATGCAATGACAATGTCCCATTCTAGAAACTTGTGAAAAAAAAACCCTTTCTGCTTCACGGAGTATTCTGGGGTCGGACCAGAGAAGGGGATGGTGAACCTTTTCATCGGTACAAACAGGTATGTGACATTTCCTTCTCAGTCATGGGGCTTGTTCAGCGGTCGAAGCCCGCATGTAGCCGCCTTCGAACTAGACCTCCATCTAGCTCACTCGCCAGGCAACTCCTTTTCCTCTCTTTCTCTTATGATATTCGCTGCAACAAGCTTTTGAATCCCTAGCCAAGATTCTCCCCCACAAAGAATCACCGATCCGATGTCATGTATAGCAATCACCCAGTCATTCTCCGCAACCTCATCCTCGTCCTGTGACTTGATAATCATATATCTATGCTTGAACAACCACGGCCACAACTGAGTAACGTAATCATGAACAGTTACATAATCCTTCTCCGAAGAAGCAGTCACCACGAGCACCGGGCTCGGAGGCGGACAGAAGTCATCGTCGTATACAAGGTCCTCCGTGTCACTATAATCCGATATCATCATACAATGCCAAGCGTCCCATTCCATACAGTCCACCTTGATTGAAGATACTGGTGGTGTAGTGATTGGTTCTTGTGAAATTTCGTGAAGGCCATAGTGGCCTTCGCTGTGCGGGCTGGGTTGATGGTACGGACGCGATGAACCTAGGGGGTAGGCCGCATCCTCCAAGACCGTAATTGCAGTCTCCAGAGGTTTTCTAAAACGCCATGTGATGCGCTGCAACTGGTCGTTTGCTGCTGCTCTTATCTCTTCAGCGGTTGGGTGACTGGTGCTTTTGGTCGAGGCGCTCGCGACGGATGGGGATGGTTGTTCTGTCATAGTGCTGTGGTCTTGCTTTGCTTTCCACTTGAAATGTAAGCAGAGTGTAGTGTGAGAGAAACAAGCGAGCTTGCCATTTTTACCTTCTCCCCCCTCTTTTTGAGGTGGCACAAATATATTAAGTCACATGCACAGCCCAGAGCCAGTCAAAAGGCTGCAAAACGCTTCCCAAAACGCTTCCCAAAACGGCCTCCCTCTATCCAATGCAATCACTGGTGTCGTGAGGAAGCTTCATTCACTGTTAGGTCCAGTTTTGGTAGTGCAGCTAGATAAGGAGGCTCTTCGAGCCCCTCACTTCCATAGTTCTTCAGCAGTCAAGTAACTGCGTCAACGGCGGACGCTATTGACCTTCTTCTAACAATTATACGGGTATTATTGTCCGGCGTTTAAAGCTCAACTACGATTTCTCACAGCTGGCTCTCCAATTGTCTGATATAAATAGCAAAACTTGTATAGTCTAGATAAAAATCGTGCAAGCGCCAACTAAAGCCCAGCAGCCCTTTGCTATTATTATCGTGTTGCCCTGTATAGCTCTTCTACTGTTCGCTTTCTTGTGTCGCTTCCCTTCGACTGAACGGCGGCTCTCATTAAATCTGGCATAATAGTCTATTTATACGAATCGGACAAGCTCAAAACTTATTGACTGGATGGATACCCACATAAAAACAGTCGTTGCTGATCTTCCCTCCCTCCTTACCATTGATCCCGCCGCAGTTGCAACTATCCACAATAGCATCCATGTATCGCGAGCAGAGTGAGCTGTCTGTGACATCTCGTCTGGCGACTGAAGTGCCGTTGAGGCCGTCGAGGCCGTCGAGGGACCGTGCTGCCTTGGACTTCCCACCGACCCAGCGGCACTCTGTATTCTTCGAGATGCCAAACCACAGTCGCACATAGTAGGCGATTTGACCAGGAGGAGAATAAGGCCACTGATTGGCATATTCCTCGCCGGAGTTCAGCAGCTGCAGCTCCATTTCGCCGCAGAATCGCTTGATTAATTCGTCGGCTTGGTTGTGGTCGATTCCTCTGGTGTTCTTGTAACAGTCGCGTTTATTTAGCTCTGGGTCACCTACACGAGGAGACGGCCTCTCTGGCCGAGGAGAGGTTTCTATGGGCTTGTCTGACGTTGTCGTTGTTGTCGATGTGGTTGTCGGCGAACATGCGATTAATTCGTCCCCTGCAGGACCATCATAGTCTCCCCAGCCGTCGTCATCTTCCGGGTCCCCAATTTCGGTACCGTCGGGATATGGCCAAGGCTTGTAACCATACTCCCAAGGCTGCGAGTAGCAGTCAAGTGACTGGTAAAAGCACATTTGAACAGCGGGCAGGCTATCTTGACCACCAACAATTAGATGGACAGGGACTTTGGGCCATTTTCCGCCAGCCGGGGCTGGTTCGTTGGGTCCAATTGCTTTTAGAAACATTGGAAACGGTTTAGAAGGTCCGGTCAGTGATTTTTTGCCATCAGGGTCAACGTAGCCGGCCTGTGGCCAGGCTGGGATTGTGGTTGGAATGGGGAAAAACGTGCGGATAGCTTCGCGTTTGTCTTTTGCATTAGCTGTAATTATAATATATTCGAATTTAATACTTGTTATCGTTATCGGCGGTTGTGTGATAGTTGATGTCCATGAGCCATCGCTGACGGTCAGCAGTGGGTAGTCGACAACTTAAGTGGCCCTAAGCCAAGGGGAAATCTTCAAGGTGCATGGTGCTGAGCAAGTCACCGATAGCGTTTCTATGTTCCATATTGAGGGATCAATCCATACAGCAAAATCTGGCGCACTTATATCCACATCAAAAACAGAGATCTGGGACCAAGCAGGGTGGGAATCGACATTCAAATTGTCTAATGCAGAAATGCCTTTACCGTCTTACACGATTAAATAAGCCGCTCCTATGGTGATAATATGTTATATTCTGATATTTAAATAGTTGTCTTTTAGAAGTATTAAGGCGTTTTAGCACGCATGCTTGTCAACTAAACAACAGTCAGCCCTCATTTCCATATTTAGGTCCTAGATTTATAATACTCACTATAATCTTAGGCATATGTCGAAAACCAGGAATATATCCCGGCACCAGCAACGAAAATGTTCTCCGAGCGTTCAATTATAACACCCCACGACTCATCACATCCATTAAACTTATCGTCTGCTTTACATTCATAGGACGGGTCTCCACGGAATACCCCAACTGAGGCCTCAAAGGGTGCTGGTGGTTTTAGTGTGGGCTGATAGTATGGCGACTCGGTTTGGATCATTCCAGCAAATATTCTTTTTGCTTTGTGGAAGTTGTACTGGTAAAACACAGCGTGCTCGGAAGCAGTGCCATAGAGCCAGGTTGGAGCCACGCTCTCAATCAGCAGACCTCTTGCAACATAAATTGAAGTTTGCTCCTATGACTGATTAGTACGATTGTTCAGCATATCCAACGGCCTTAGAATATATCGGGGTACAGATTACAATCCTTACCATTTAGTTTTTGCCATGCTCGAGGTCGGGGTCACTTCAAGAGGTCATCAGTTTAGTCGACCTTGAGAGGGTAGCCGCAACTTACTCAATCATATGGTCAGCAACCCAGAGCCACATGTTCTCAAAATATCTAGAGGCTTTCGGAGTAATATGCATTATAAGGCTCGCTCCCTCACATCCCTTGTTTACGCCACTCCTGGCTGGAGGGCATTTAACTGGTGTGAGCCTTATACCGATCGCTCCTCCGATTCTGACATGGCAGTCTATACGATATTATCAGTAAATACTTTAATGCGGACCCACATACACAAGTATACCCTAGAGTGCTGTAGATCCAGGACGATCAGCCAGTATATTCCACTCAACCAGGATCAGGCCAGGAGTTGGCCCTTGACTTATGAAGATAAGGTCCTGCATCTCAACTATGCCTTCCTGGCCCTCACTACCAACCTGGAATATAACTTTTAGGTTTCTATACAACATAATATTAGTTCTAGCACCTAGAAATTAAGCGCTATTGACCTACTTGGCGTCGCCGAAATAGGACCCCGTCGCCACCAGTTGAGACCAAGTCTCGCCGACAATTTTGGCTCCGACAGGCACGGTTACAGTATTGGTGAGGATGTACGATCCAGCATCAACGAACAGGATCTTACTAGCTCCAGCACCAAGCAATGCACTTTAAAACGCGGCCGTGTCATCTATGACACCGTCACCTTTCGCGCCGAAATCTTTAATGTGAACAAAGTCGGCAAGCGAGCGATCTTGATACTGCGGCTTTGCGCGCTCAAAGAAGGACCCCGATTTACCAATTAGAGACTTATTATGGGAGAAACCAGAAATATTTTGTCCCATAGAGAATTCTCGGGTGCGGCCCTTCTTGTAAGTTGGGCCAAGCGCCCAGAGATCGACCTGGGGGCTCGCTGCCAGCAGTGTAGCACCACTCGTGTCTGCGACCGCTTTTCCGACGCCATGAAAGGCAACGTTTTCAACAACCACTCCCGTGCTACCCACCCCGGGTTTCGAACTGGGCGGCTCAATAATGATGGCCGTGTCAACGTCTTCGAAGCTTGAGTCAATAACAGAGACGGATCCGATGTGGCCAGCTGAGCCGCCTGCTCCTCCCGGGCTTCTACTTCGCTTCTTAGGAATCTTGTCTTTTGGCAGTAGGCAGAAGCCAGTTTTGACATTCTTTATAGAGATTGACTTCCACACCCAGCCCTAGTCCCAAATAACTTACACACTAATATCGCATCTATTAAAGATCAGTCTTTGCGTAGTAAACTGCTGGTTACCTCTATAGATTCCATATCCGCCACTAGTGAAAGTGATATTAGAGATGGCACCACCACTTCCGTTTTCTACAAAAATGCCCTATTGGCCCGTACCAGATTTGGCAATTAGCTCGACGTTTTGAATACTTGTGGCCTGAGTAACCTGGTAGTGGATATATATAACGTTCTGACTTGGACGGGTCGCGGTGATGTCAATACGCAGGTTCCGAATCTGGCGATAGAAATTGGCTGTATTGATATACGACTCGTCATCTAAACCATCGGCACCGGCCCCAGCGCCAGTGTATTTGTCGGTGGAAAGAACACCAAGGCCGATGAAGCTATTGGATGCAAATAGGGTAGGCCAATTATTAGCCTATAAGAGTTAGCTTTACTAATATATAATGATCTGCTTCTAATTAGGATACTTATATCACTAATAACTTAAGTATTAAAGGGCAAATTAATTGAAGTTAAGATATAGTAGGTGCCTGGCGGGAAGTAAATGATGGCATTTTTAGTCATTAAACCATTATAGTTCTCTGCACACTATTTGCCATCTTAAAGCGCTTTATTGATCGCTTTTATGTCATCCTGATTAAATATAAGGTTAGAGGCGATTTTTCTTTGGCTTCGATATTATAATAAAACTCATAGTTACTCCATCACCGACCACACCATAGTCAGCCACATTACGAAAGACTTTATAGCTTGAATCATTACCCTATGACACGGTTCCCTTCTATTAGATATATTCTATCCAAAAAGTGCCACTTTTAGCCACTGACGCTGGCGCAGTCGCGATATTACTGTAGTTGCCGGTGCTCTCTCGCACCTCCACTTCTGATATGAGAGCTGCCACACGAGCGATTTCGTCTGTAATTGCAACAAGCGACGGGGTGATATCATCTGATTGTCGCACCTTTGTGCCAGGGTGTAAGTTGTAATTGTTGCGAAGCGGGTTGGCGAGACGCAGTGCATTTCTCTTTGCCGATTCTCGGAGTGCTTTTTCGACAACTTCTCCTGCCTCGGAGATTTCAGAGGCTGTGGCGTTGCTCGCCAGCGGAGGTCGTTTGTACTGCTTCCTTCTCTCACGTCGATTGGAGACGCGCCTGACAGGCGGGGCAGCTTCTGTGATATTGGATGCAATTCTATAACCAGTTTCAAGCTCAAAAGCTTCTGCAGAAGGATCCCAGGTAGTTGAAAGAGAGTCAGCATGTATAACGTGCCGATCCGCATTCGCGTGGTTGAGAGCTAGAAGCTCCGGAACGGTGAGACTGTTTGCCTAGTTGTGAAGGTCGGCGGCCTGCTCGCGACGCTTTGCAATCGGAACATTCTTCGGTGATTCTGGGCTCACTACTGTGTGTTCCGCGTCTATGTATCTAATAACTTGAGCAGTAAATCCATTGGGCTCATTTATAACACGAAAGTAGAAAAGCGCGACTTGATTCCTTTTGTTTTTGGTAGTCGGTGGATTGGGCCATAGCTTTAGGTCTGTAATAGACCGTCGCAAAAGCACGCCGAGTCTTTTATGTGCCCTTCTTTGCCAGTCTTGCTCTGTATTGACAGTTTTACTATTAATCTGCGGCGCGTCCTTATAACGCAACGCAGCACACCTCGTTTCTGTAAAGCCTCCGATGCCGTTCGCAAAGGAGGGCCGGCTTCCACCTTCAATCCACGAGGCGGCGGGGAATTCATCGCAGGTATAATATATCTAAGATCTTTCTCTGACAGTTTGATCTGGATTTCTCTTGTGTTCGAGTATGTTCTTGCCTAGGTTGTCTTTGTCGCCTGAAATGGCTGTGGTGTGCCAGACCTTGGTGTTGCGCCACACGTCCTTCTGATCCCTTTCAGGGCACCTGTGAGTGGTTTTCCACCTTAGAACACCCTTAGATGGATAATCTCTGGACGGACAGCTTTCGTCGCGCCTGGCGTCCACTCATTTTACGTTCGAGTCCTTGGTGCTAAAGTCCATAACGAACATGGTGCCATCGACACTCGCCGGCATCTGCTTTCCACGGTCTGTAGTAAAGAAATTTTTGGCATTATCGCAGATTGCCGTCATGTAGTAGTAATTATATATGAGAAATATGGCATTCGGATGAACGTCTAGAACGGGTTGGTAGTGATCAGTCTTTGTTGGACGCCATTGACGATGAAGTGCACCATTGGACGGGTCATTTGCAAAAACATAGTATTGAAGGAATTGCCCAGAAACTTGTTGGACATGAAAATTGAGAAATTGGATAAAAGTCAAGAGCAAAGAAGCACAGGTAGGAAATTTAGTGGGCATATTGCCTTAGCTGGGCTTTAGAGGGTTATCAGCTGTGAGGAGAATGAACTGGATGTACTTAATTGGTGATTTAGACAACAGAGAATTGTACACGTTTTGAAGTGTTTCTTCCAAGGATCGAGGTTACGTTGCATTTAATCCTCATTCAATGGATTTCTTATCAGTCTTGGAAGCAGATGCAACGTGAAAACTGCCAGTAGCCAATGATGTCTCAAGCCCTTCTCATTTCCATTCTCTTTGGTTTCTCTCATGCATCTGCTGCCTTCCCTCGTGGTCAATGCGGTGAGACGGGCCAAAAGATTCGCTACGGCCATAACGGTGGCGAGTCCCAGCACGTTGACCTCGAGGATGTCAAGTACGTTGCGGACGTCCTCCGCTACATCTCCGACAATAATCAGGGCCCTGCCAAGTTCTGGAACATGCCCAAGGCCATCGGCGACTGTGCCGAGTGGTCACTCCCCGTTCCGGACTCCGGCACCGTGCTGGCGCTCGCCAAGCACATCAGCCCGCGAACCAACTCCTCCATCCTGTACGAGGATCTCGCCCGGGCTATCGACGGCGGTGCCTCTGCGACGCCCGATGAGGCCAAGAAGGCTCTCTACGGCTGCGGCACAAACGGTGGTCAGATGGGTGTGACTGCGAACTTGAGCAACCCGCTGTATAACACGCCGGATTACAAAAACAGTGGCGCGAAGCCGGAGGGAATCATCATCAAGATTGTCAGAGCTCCAGCGAAGAAATAGAGGATCTATAGACTTATTATTAGCATTGTTCCAGACATTTAGCTAGCCTACAATTAAACCCCAATGCGAGCCAACCCGATCACCTAGTCCTCCGCGCTCTTACATTTGACAGCAGAGTCACCAAACAGCGAAAACCAGACTCAGAATATTGACCTTGCGCCAAAATCATCAGACATTCTGCTTTCGGTTCATTTCAGCACTGAATGGTTGAGCAATATCACAAGGCCCTCGTAGCCCAGGTAACATCAATATAGATTGAGCTTTCAATATCTAGTATGGATAAAAAATTCCATCCCTAAAACGATTCATTCACACCTCCTCCTTGGAAATCACAGTCATTTGGAGGCACTTGGCGACATCCCACCGCCCAGTCGGCTCGACCACCATGCGACCCGTCTCATTCATAACCCTCGCACCATACGGATTCAACCACGTGAACGAGACCACGACCTCCTTTCTGTCCTCACCTCTCCAATCCATCCTCTCGAATCCACCCTTGTCCTCAGGCGTGTACGGGATCTGGCTTCGGCACGCCGTCCACCCGGCGTCCAGCCCCAGGCCTGAGCAGTGGGAGTCAAACCGCCGGGCAAAGGGAGGCGCATAGGGGTCTCCAGAGTTTCTTAGTTCGCCGTTGATATAGAATTCTTGGTTGCAGCCGCCTTTTCCGCAGTTCTGCTTCAGGCGCTGAACGCTCCAGGTGGTGCTTGTCTCTCCAGCGTACACGAGAGTGGCGGCAGGTGCCAGTGCAAGAAGAGATGTAGGAAAATGCATTGCAAAATGGCTTGTAAGTCAGGTAATAAAAGGGTGAATGCGGATTTGACTCTACTCTGTTTGAAGAAGCGTGTCGACGCGGCGGTTTATATAGCTGTCAATATTTTCAGCCAAGCCAACCAGTATGGAATATTTAATATTTTATATAATATAGTCATAATTAGAAGATAATACATTTAAAATAAGATGGTGTTATGGAGACTTTTGACAGTACTGAAACGTTGCAAACGCAAGCTGCAGCTGCAGAGGTCTTGCAGTCCTGCAGAGACAGTGCCACGTCGACCGCCTACAGGTACACGCGCAGGCCTGTCTCCGGGGTTTCCCATGGGGTTTCCAATTGTGATTGCCCATACCGATGTCAGCGCTTGAGATTGCTTATTTGACGAAATATTTAATAGCTTCGACATAGATGCAGTGAGTTTTGGTCGTGTAACGTGACAGCACAGATAATTGTGAGCGGAATTTCGCCACACGAAGCGTCTACCCCTCTCTGGAACAACATCCCGTTAGCAGCAGGCTGGATATACCAAATATCAATGTGTCTCATCCGAATTTAATATTCTAAGAGCATAAAAGTATTTAGAAGTAGGTTTCCTACCGCTCAGGTTGTGACGGTCACCGCGGTTGATTGCCTGCGCAGAGGACGGATGAGTAGATGTTGCAACACACGGACGAGAATAAAAGTATGAGAGAAGCTACGAATGGCATACCAAATCGGCGTTGATTTCCATACCTTCTTCTAAGTTGATCGCGATTCTTCACCAACGATAAAGCTAGGACAGCTAGCTCAAACCCACACAACAATACTTTTCCGATCTAGGGTATTGTTCATATGCCCCTACGTGCCTCTGTTCTTGACCAGGTCAGTGGTCATCAGGATCGTAGTTATACAAGCACCACTACCGGTATATATGCAGATAATGGTAATGAATTCGTTGATTCTTCCGGCATCTCTGTGCCAGCTAGCAACTCTATGTAAGAGCGATGAAATGGACGTGACAGCCGTCAATACTGACAGCGCAACATGCAACAATCAAGATCCTCTGCCTTCGCACTCCATCCTAATTCATCTATTTAAGTGACTTTATAGTAATTAGTTTAAAATTCAAGATATATATCCTTCTACTATCCCACAGTACAAATCACTAGGCTGATCGGAAATTCCCATGTCCACCAGTTTACTTCTTCCACATTTGGCACCTTCATGGCAGACATTTTGGATACGCTCATTGCTGGCACATATATTTATATTCCATCTGATTTTGCACGAAATATCGGTGTAGGTCGGGCCGCATGCGAGGCTGGGGTCACATACGCAGATGAATGTGACGGCGACCCAGTCGCGCTTCAATGGGGCTGGAAGCTGGGGGCAGAAAAGCAAAAGCTTGGCTGGCTTGTCCGCTGTAAATTCAAGCCATAGTGGATTTGGCCTGAAAGTGCAGTGGGCCAGCTGTCTTTCTGGCAAGGCAGTTGAGAAAAAGGCGGGCCGCTACCACTTAAAGACTTTATTACCACGGGCTAATACAGGTTGTGAGTGGCGCCGCATCTCGGCTTACCAGCGGAAGCGTCCGATGCCACGGGCCAATCACCACCAGCGCCTCGACCACGTCCCTGCATGCAAGGATCGGCGGCGCCAACTTGATGGCTTTTATCAGAATTGAGTTGGGCGTTGCTTCATTACTGGATGGTTGGTTCCACTGGCCAACCACTTACAGGCTGCTTCACTGTCAAAGGGACATGTCACGCCAATGAAGACTTCGTTTGAGAGTTGCTCTTCCGTGAGCCAGTGTGCGTCTGATTATATTACCAGGTCTATATCCTTGTATATGCTGTGTAACCTCCAAAATGAACAGTAGTGAAAATAAAGTATCAAAACGCCCGGAATGTCTCAGCTTTTTCTAACCCTCCGCGTACATGCTCGTAAAAAAAAAAAGTCTAAAATAAACTTGTACATGCTCCTGTATAGACAATGACCCAAAAGCAGAAAACAATAGACAAAAATGAATAAACAAATAAGGAATGGCATCCGTGGGTATCATGAATTAGGCGACTGGTGCAACTTGAATGGCCGCTCTACGGCTGAGCTCGCTGTAACCAGGCAAAAGAGAGTTGGTTTGGGGCGCGTCTTCCGATGCGGCGCGACGGATGCGCGGACGCAGGTAGTTGTCGG
>JANAKD010000654.1:0-14993 GCA_027627215.1 Lecanicillium saksenae | reverse complement strand
ATCGTGCTGGAGGATGCCGACCTGGCTCTCGCCGCCCAGCACTGCGTCATCGGCGCCTTCCTCCACACCGGCCAGATTTGCATGAGCACCGAGCGCATCCTCGTGCACGAAAGCGTCAAGGATGCCTTTGGGCAGCAGCTCGTTGCCACGGCCAAGGCCATGTACGGCCAGGAGGGCCAGGAAGCGCCCATCTTGATCAACGAGGCCGCCGTCGTGAAGAACAAGGCCCTCGTAGACGACGCCGTGAGCAAGGGCGCGACGGTTCTCTTCGGCGACGCCAAGGCCGCAGAGGGCGACAAGACACGAATGAGGCCCATTGTCGTATCCGGCGTCGAGCCTAGCATGAACATGTACAAGACCGAGTCGTTTGGCCCGACCGTGTCCATCATCAGCTTCACGTCTGAGGACGACGCCATCGCCATTGCCAACGACACCGAGTACGGTCTGGCGGCGGCGGTCTTCAGCAAGGACTTGCGTCGCGCGCTGGCCGTCGCCAAGAAGATTGAGACGGGAGCGGTGCACATCAACTGGATGACGCCGCACGACGAGGCCGCTCTGCCGCATGGTGGTGCCAAGGCAAGTGGTTACGGCCGATTTGGGGGTGGCTTTGACGAATGGACTCGCACCAAGGCCATTACATTTGATTCACATCTTTGAGAAACAATATTTATATGATTTATGAAGAGGAGCGTAAATTTCCAAGCGGATATTTCGAAACTGCGACTAGCTAATGCTGTCATTAATGAGACTTGTGATGTAAAACGTGTCATCCCGCGCCTCGTCATGCCCCAGAGCTAGCCGTAGCAGACGTCCGTATTTCCGCAGCGACGGCAAAACTGCTTGCGATGCCTGTACTCAGGGCCACAGCATAATCCGTACTTTGCGCCGGAGCTCCTGGGCTGTTCATGAAATCAGAACCTTGGTTTCGACACACCAATGGCGTTGGCGCCAGGAGTAAATAGGCAACTTACGATGCATCTCAGCTGCTCGCAACAGCTGGGTATATTGACATTGCCGCCGTCTACATAGCACTGCTCGCCGCTGCGTCGGCACTGAGACGCCTCCATCTCCAAGCTAGCCCCCATGGCGAAAGCTGAGGCTGACAGCAACGGGAGTATGTTGAGAAGTCTCACCGTGTTTGAGAAAATAGTTTGTTGGGAAAGGGAGAGCTTGATCGCTCTTCAAGTTGGTTACCGGAAGAACCCAGGCCTTTTATATTTTCCGCGAACCCATGGCTGGAAGTGCTTTCACAAAATCATCGCAAGGCGTCCGCGGGAATTCGGGTCGCAATTCGCCGACATCGCTTCGCCTTCAAGACAGCTCTGATGCAGCTATGCTGTGTCGCTGGTGGTTTCTGTATAGAGGATTTACGAACCTCGCATTCCTAAAGACGGTCATCAGTCAAGTCGCCGTCATCGACGCCGCAAGTATCCTAGCCGTGTCTATCTCTGAGGTAAAGGATCTCGAACCCATGACGGTATCAGTCTTTTGGATACTGAGCCAAGCTTGGATGCAATGTACAGCATCAGTTTTGGGTAATTGTCTCGAACTGAACATCAGCTGAAAGGTCGCAGTTGTCGTGCTTGAAAGCACGGGTTTGTCTAGGCTAGACCCGCACAACGTTCCCGCGGTGAGACAGTCGCGGATGGCTCCCGAGACTCTCGACGTCGCTGCAACATGGCAAATACACGCAAAATATTCGCTCGTGGTGCTTCAGACGTGAATAGGATACAACACACCTTTTGAAAGACGTCTCACTATTGGACCCAGCTGAGTAGTCCGGCCCGCCTACCTTGTGTGGGACATAAAACCACCAACATACCACGCATCCCGGTTCTCCTTTTCATGAATAGCAAACCAGCTGACCAACAGCAGCTCATCAAACCTCTTGCTCGTTTGCGCGGTGACACACAACCTGCCCACCTTGTTCGGACTCCTTCGTCCCGCTCCGACAACATACGCCACCCGCTGTCCCGTCGCAGCATCTAAACAGGCATACTCGGCAAGATTGCGCCTCCCAGCCATCCGACCCCATGCAAATCTCCTCTTATGCAGTCCTCCCCAACCCGCGCTCGCATCCGTCTCAAACATATACTTGGAGCGCACGGGCCCAGACTCCCGCATCACCTGCTCGTGGATGACACCACTGCCAGGCTTGGTTCCCGGGTCGTCGCAGGTGCCGATGGTGATGTTCCCGGAGAAGCTATGAAACTTGCCAAAGGCGACGACTGGGCCATCATCAGAGTCGCCGGCACGCAGCTGCACGTCGGGCGTACCTGGTGTGAACGTCGAGCTGACGTGGTAGACACAGGACCCTTTCGAGCCGCCGGTGTGAATACGAAAACGCATGCGCCTCCCGGTGTAATAGAGTGTATACGTCTTTAGAACGCCCTCGGTGGGCAGGCCTAATGACGGGTGTTCGTCTTCATCTGAATCGATTCCGCTCATCATGCATTGTGCTGATCAGGAAGCAAAAGCCCACTAGGTTCACTTGCGCAGCAAGCAGTCATGAAAATGAGATTTATATGCCAGCCAGATATTTCATAGCCATATACTACACAATATCTGATGCACGTCGTCACGCTCAAGCTTGGATCTCGCCTTTGTCTGGTTGGACGATCCACTTCCGAAATAGGAAAAATGTTCGCAGCAGCACATCAGACGAGCTTGGGGGCAACCACCAGAAAATGGTTGGCAAGCAAGCTCCACGCGGCTGCGAAGGGGGGGATGGAGCACGCCACAAGTAAAATTCCTCTGCTGATTACAGGCTGACCGATGACCCCCATGCGGCCGAGTGCAATACATGTTTGTTTCCTATTGCGGGCATTTCATGACAAGCCATCAAAGTGTTGGACTCAGTTGCCAGGTTGTGGCCACCTTCGCATGATCCTTGGCTTATTATATCGTGCTATTCTTGCATGCGCAGATTGTGCGCTTTGTGGAAAATTAGATATATTTACTGTATGGCTTTACCCAATGCAGATAAATAATATTGACCGTCTCCGCCATGGTATATTCAACGTGGGTTTTGCTATTCAAGACCCGCGGCTACGTGATGTCCTGTGCGCCCCTGGCTTACCGCCTCCCATTTTGTTCCCCCCAAAACGCCTGTAATCAAAATGATTCCTCCTCGTCCGGTTCGACAATGCGACCCAAAATGAGACTCTGAATAATCAACTCGTCATGTAATACTCGTACGCCAGACCCCACTTGCGTTGTGGCGGGTGTCTTCCTCTTCTTCTTAGACTTGGCCGACGTTGGCGGTGCCAATACAGCCTCCGGCGTGCCAGTCGATTTATCGATATACAGCCAAGCAAATGCGTCGCCGCTCTTCGCGTGGTCAGCTAAAGCAGCACGGCCCTGGTCTACAGTGGACACGCGGGTGATTGAGGGGCCGAGGGCCTGGCAGAGGAAAATGTAGGGTTGCTTCGCCTCACTTTTGGCCTTTTTGCCATCCATAACCACAAGGACACTTTGATCTCGTAGGAGGCGATGTCGCTGATCTATCGTATCTGACAGAACTGCCGTGTCGGTCGGGTACGGCAATAGGCAGCGAGATCGAACCGCATTCCCCAGGACTGACGACTGGCCAGCGCAAAGTAAGTATGGCTGCCAGTCAATCAATGCGCCTTTGTTCAGACATGCTGTTATCCATTGATGGGCGAGGCAGGGCAGACCAAGTGCCAAGGCTTGCATATACTTGGCCTTTCGTGAGTGGCCATCAGCGATGAGTGCTGTGAAGCCGCTAGCCTGTCCTCTTGGAGATAGCACGAGGTCTGTGTTATCATCTGACGCCCCATCTGTCGAGGTCATGGATGGCAATGATTGGAATAACTCCTGGAAGCCGTCCTGCAGTACAGTGCCTCCAGTCTGGACGATCCGCGCCTCAAGCTTACCGCGGTCCGCAGCAACCGAGATGGCGAACACCATGCCGTCAAAGATATGATTCTCTTCCCGATGCACAGGTTCCAGGTTCTGACAGATTCGCTGCATGAATGTTGTGCCAACACCGGCGTCTGATGGCGTCTGTGGTTGTCCAGAGGATTGCGGTTCGCCATGCAGTCTCTTGGACGCCCGGAGGCTGCGCGAGGATAGCGTTGGCGGAGGAATTGCGGAATCCTTGTCGACAGCGCGCCGACGCAGACTTCGACTCGGTGTGAGTGACTGTCTGGCCTCCACATCAAGACTCTTGGACGCCATGGATTCCTTAGTCGCCGGCGTAGTCTTGGATGATGGATTTGGTGTGCGTGACATGACACTCAAGCTCGACGCCGTAGTCGGAGCTTCGTCACCGCTAAGGTGCATCGGCGTCTTGGGGCTCTGCCTCTTGGATCGAGATCGAGTGGCCATCGGCGTCTGCTCCGCGCTTGACTGCACAGCCTCTGCCGCGGGCGCTTCATTCTCCGCAGTGTCCTGTTTGGATGATTCTACTCCAGTGGATGTCGCGTGAGAATTTGAGGAATCCAGAACGAACTTCCTGCGGCCTCTCCTAGCTTGCCTGCCATATGTTATTCTCCTGTTGTTCAGTGGCGGTAAAGATGACGGTTCACCGCTACTGAATGCGGGCTGCTCCTCGCGTAGAATAGGTAGATCAGGTTCCGATGCGGGAGTGCCAGCCCGGTTTACTTCATCCGCCGGCGTTAATTGTACTGGGCTTGTTGCTGGAATCATGTCATATTCCGCAATATCAGTAACACCTTGATGCTGGGCACCGTTATCGGCAGCATCTTCGGTTGGTTGTTCAGTCGCTTCCTCCTCTTCACGGGGCGTTGCTTTGGTGGACTCTAATGATGGAGGATGCGGACCTCGTCTTATGGCGGGAGCTGGAGACTCCGTATGTGTTTGATCAGCGTTCTGCTCCACGGATTGGCTCTGTTCGTCCAAACGGCGTCGCTTTCCGTTGACTTCAGTTCGGTCAGATATTTTTGCCGGCCTAGCAAACGTAATCTTTTCCAACTCCTCTCCAGCTCTTGCGCGCTTCCTTTCAATGCGCCGTCTTCTCTCCAGCTGCTCGACTGTATCGTGCGTGTCGCCATCAAAAGACATTGCAATATCCACGGAATCACTGCTGGTCTTTCGCGCTTGCGACTGTTGCATCGGTTCGTAGTGCGCCAACGGCTGGCGTTCGCTCGATCGAGGTCGCGTGGGAGACTCTGGAATCCTATCCTCCTTGGACACCCTGCTCGTAGTTGGCGTTTCCTCGGTAATGATGCTCATACGCGGTCCCTTTATGACGGTAGCGGGTACTTCATGGGCGCGGTTAGGGCTAGAAGATCCGATGTTTGTTGGGGAGGAGACGTTGGCGCGGTTTTTTAGAGGTGAAGTCTCAGCAAAGCCTGGTGATATCGAATGGTACACATTCGGCGACGGTCGGGAAGACGTAGGGCTGTTCTTAACTGCCGACGTCAACAGCTGTGTCTGTCCAAACAGCTGCGTGCCACCAAAGGGCGCAGGTGCACCTCCAACTGGACCGGCGCCGCCTATTGGGGCGAATGGATTTCTTGGTAGGGCCGGAGTCTCGGGAGGATGAAAGCTGCCATTCTTGTATGGGGTTTCGGTATGCATGGAGTTTTGTTGTGTGTCGTCTGGCAGCCTCCAACCGCCCCGAGCGTTTTCGAATCCGCCGTCTTCGGACACTTGGGAAGATTGGCGAGGATAATCAATGAGACTTCCGAAATTGACGGCGCCAGTGTCGTCTTCCTGCAGCGTGCGGCCTTCCAAGTTGGACGCTTGCGTGTCGGCCAGATTCGCGCCATGCTCGCTCGATGGAAGCTCGTATAGCTTGTCATAGTCGCGGCCGTCGTTGACTTGGGTTGGTGTTTGCTGGGATGTTGATTTTCGTGGCCCGGCCGACTGCAACGACGCGTGCTCCGAGAGCACATCGTCGCCGCTACCGCCTAGCGCCTGCGTGGCCGGAGGTAAGAGCGTGTCTGGCAGCAGCGTGTCTGGCAACTGCGTTTCGGGACCATCGTCGCGGTCGCCGACGTTGTGCATTAGGTTGAGTCTGGGGCCGCTGTCGGTCGGTTCTTGTTTGATGATTCGTGGGGGCGGCGGGGGCGGCGGTGCAGGGAATGTGAAGGACCTCTAGATTTCCAATTAGGTTACATGGTCGCTCATGAGGCACTTGGGTTCTTCATACGCGAGTGACGTAGGCGTCTTGCGCCAGAGGCAAACATCCAACAGTTTGGGAGCGGTCGTCGTTTGCATGCGATGGCTCGGGGTCGCTGGGATCGTCGCCGCGTCTGCGATTGCGCTCTTTATCGGGACATGACAGGGGAATCCGCACAACAGGAGAGGTGGCCGACTGTGTAGATGGAACAAAATGCCGTTAGCTCTGGTCTGATGTCGTGTCGCGTTATTCCCGCTGATGGGTATTCAGCGTTCAGCTGCGCGATGCTGCGACTGGGGCTTTTGCTGCCTGGCGAGTCGCCTTACAGGGNCCGGGGAGGGGCCTGCAGGTCGCTGTAGGCCCTGGCTCAGCGCTTGCACTTACCGAGGGCACGCCTAAGTCCGCGCGTATGGCCTCTAGGATCAGCTGGCTGTCCTGGGATTCTTCCCTGCCCTCCAGCGAGGTTGCTGTCATGGGCTGCGAAGCCATCATGGCGATTGTATTGCAATCATCATGTTCTAATATCTGGTGTGACAAATTCTCCGAATTTAAAACACAGAGCGCCCGCCTTTCGTGCCCTTTGTTAGCTCTCGTCAGTGGGCTCCAGGTGGGACGCGCCACGCGACACCACTGTACACGCTGTCACGTGCAGCATCTTGGAATGGAATGGCTGGGCGCTGGGCGTTTCTCATTTCTTTTATAAATTTTGCCTTTCATGGAGACGAGTTCTTGCAAGGTGTTGTCTTGGTTGGAAGCATGCAGTTTAGTATATATTGTGGGATGTGATGCAGTTCTGGTTCGTGACCACACGCCTCACGGCCTACATGTACATTGTGTAGCTTGCACGCCACACCACAAATTGGTTGATATATCATATTTCCATTGCAGTAGAGTAAAATCTCGTAGTCGAACTAACACTGTCTAGCAAATAAAGTTGTTTCGCGGTACCTGAGCCTGTGAAAAGCTCTGTACATCAGGTGCACCAAATCACCCAACTACAGCGGAAGGTGTTTCCCTGGTTGCGTGTACCTCTACCAGAGTTATAGTAAGCGTGACGAGAGTCAGACAGCTTATGCCTGCAATTGAAGAACTTTTCCATGCTGGCCTTTCAGGTAGAGTAAAATGAAGCCAAATTTGCGCAAGGACAATAAGCGGCAGGCCATAGTGAACTGGTGCATGCATGTTAGCATCACCCATCAAGATGCGGCAGGACCCGGCTTACGTTTTCCAGTGATCAGAAATATACCAAAGGCAGCCGCGCACGATAGCCCGGAAATAACTATACGGACGTCAGTGGAATGACACTGCGGTCGGCGTATCTGGTATGCCTACTCTTCAAGTTTCGCAAGCCACCATCATTTCTCCACGCATCCAACTCTTGTTTGGCGTACAGGCGCAATTCCTCATTGATGTCTTCTCTGACGTTCAAGAAAATGGTCGTCCCAATTTGATCACCGAAAATCTTCTTGGCCTCGGCGAGATTCATCCTTCTCAAGCTCCAGCCCCGACGGAGGGACCATTTCTCGGCGACGGATTGTGCCGCGGCATGTTCAAAGCTATACTCGTGGACCAAGAGGCTTAGAATGTATCGGCGTACGTCCGCAACGGAGGCTCGATGGCCAGGTAGTCGTTCTTTCTTCACGCACGGTTCGGGAGCTGGCTCGGGACATGGTGTCAGTAGGATTTCCGAGTCATCGTCACCAGCGGAGCCACCGCATTCGCCGTTTTCGATGGCCTCCTCAAGCTCTTTAGCTGCCGAAAATAAAACCTCGGACTCGAGAATCTCTGTGCTTTGTCTCATGTTGAACTGGATTTACTGGTGCGCAAATTGCAGAAGGGAGCGCAGAGAAGATGCAACTGTGTAGGTGGCAACTTGCCTAGTGGGCGGCCTCGCTCTGCAAACGCGCGCTGCAGTCGGGCGTAAGGCTGGTGGCTGCGCTTCGTCTCTATTTGAAACGGGGCAAAAGAATTTCTTCTATGATCCGTGTATGAACTTTAAGCTTTTGAGCCTTTAATTGTTTTTTTTTTTTTGCCCGTCGTTAGCCACGACGGGATTTGGGTCGCGGCCCTACTGCCTATACTGTCTTTACTTTTCCATATTTTCCTTATTTTCCTTATTTTCCTTATTTTTCCTATTTCTATTATTATCTGGATTACGATCATTTCCCTTATAGTCCTTATATTTACTACTCCTATTATATAAATACTATTTCGTAATTTAAGAACCTATATTGTGACTAAAACCCCTGTTAGCTTATGTCCTATTCTACGTTATAAGCTGATTCTATACCCTCACCCTCTAAGTAACGACTTTATGCGGCTTTTTCTATAATTCGCTTTCTGCTCTCTTTCCGAATTTCATAGTGGCTTTTTGTCCCTTTTATTGCTTTTATGCCATCGTATCCACGACAAGATATGAGTCGTGAGCTACCGACGCGTCTATTTGGAACTGTATACTTTGATGAAATTTTAAAACATACTCCTTAATATAATTAGCACTTGTTATTATCATGATTATTATGAATCAATAAGATGCTGCACATCTAGGTGGATCCAAATAACTGTTTGTCCGAAGCGCACGCGACACGCGATCCATTGCCATTGACTGTAGGTGCGACTTAACTCGATACAGAGCTCGCCATGCAGCATCATAGCGGCTCATTTGTCCTAAAGCAGACATAAAATACGAAGGCGCACGCCCGGTTTCGAGGGTCAGATGCAGCCACGAATGGGTCCTCCGCCCGACCAGCGCCGCTACTCAGCCTTGTTGGTACACGGCATCTTCTACGCTCGTAGCAATGTCAAGTTCTTCATCATCTCATCCAACAGGGCGTAGATCGAATGCAAAATGACTCCAGAAGAACTGAATAGAATCAGATACACAATAACGCTCTCCTGCACAGATGCAGAAGAAGCCCGTGAGCGGGACGCTGGTCTGCCTCTCCTCGACAAGGGTGATGAGGCCGCCCAACCATGGCCCTCCAACCCGGTGGTGCTGCCACATGGCAGTGCTTCCGTCTCTGAACTCCGTGAATTCTTCATACAGACGTTGGTCGAAAAACACAATACTACGCTGGAGTACGCACAGCGCACCGCTCTGAAGTGGCACCTGGGCAAGGGTTGGATATTCCGATCCTTGCCACTCAAGCGCTTCTCGGAGATTTTCAGTGATGATATCGGACCGCATCTGGCTTGCGCCGTTAGTGGAGCACTAAGTAGAGAATCAAAGGTTCAATCGGACAACATTTGGGCCGATTGGATGAAAACCACGGGGCCACGCAATTTCAGAAGTAAGTCGGGCGAGCATCAGTTTTGTCACATCACGGTTACTAACCAAATTTCTAGATGCGGGACAAATTGGACTGATTTCCTGCTTTCTATTCTACTTTTTTACGCGTTCTGGTATGTCACCATTGCAGTCTTGGTTCCTATGTGATTGTATCAAAGCTGACGCATGGATTGACGTCAATCAGCCCAGTTCAGCTATCTCCTGCTTGCCATAGTCGCGATATGTACCGCTAGCTTTCTACCTTTGGACTTTTTCCTTGTGTCTTTGGTACTGCCCGGAGTGCTTTTTGTTCTCTCTGTCATGGCCATTCCATGGTAAAATGTACCCTGTCATTCATGCATTCTGCCCTGCGACGGGGGTTGATCGAGATGGAGCCCCGGACTTGGGCATTCGTTGACAATGAATTCTGCTAGGTGTCTATATCGCAAAATTATGTATATCAATCTAAATTTCAGTTAGATGAAAGAAATGCCGAAATCACTTAGTGGCTTACACTTTACAATGATTTTGTCTACACTTGCTAGCTTGAGGTACGATCTGCGTTACTCGAAGTTTTGCTACCCGGTACCTCACCCGTTGGCACTCCCTGTGCGCCACACAAGATCTGCTGCTTGGCGATCTCAAAGTGGTGGAGCAGAAAAGAAGACTAAAACTGGCGTCTAATGTGTTTGAAGAGAGGAAAAAGGCTTTTGCTCAGACGTTCTACCATATCCTCTACGAACTATTTTCTTTTACGATGAAAGCTTGTCGTTACTGTTTTCGAATGCTCCCCAGCGGTCAAGCCTCATCCCGTGCCCCTCGATGGTAGCCTTTCATCACAGTACATGGCATGATATTTTACATTATTTTTTTTAATACAAATACACCCCATTCGGTCTCTTGCTCAAACGCCTCCCGCAACTTGCGCTCGGCCAGTGCCGCAGCTCAGCGCGGTTCTGGTTGGCAGCTGGCTCCTTCTTCGCTCGAAGCAACTTCAAGCTCTTTCGTCGAGCCTTCAGCAGGGAAGGAACTACGGCGACGGCTCAACATACCAAAAACTCGTGAGGCCAGTCGTGAGATTCTTCTTTTTCTTTCTTTTCTTCACGACTCGGCCCCCGTTTATATTTTTTTNCTCGAAATCTATATAAAATTTTATCATATATACTTTATATATGGATGTAAGTGTACCCCCCCTTGCTCATCTTTGCAGTGGCTGCACTCTCGCCGCTGCTATTCTAATTTGCTTCTTAGACTTTCTCCCTTGTCGTTGCTTTCGTCACCTCGCCATGCTTCTTGGCGGTGTGTTCGGTGATCCTTGGTGGTGCGGCGTTCTTTAGGACCACGCCGGAGCAGCAAGAGGCCCTTCGCAGGGTTACTCAAACTGTGATGGGAGAGCAGGTCGTCAAGAAATTCTTGAATGACGTGTTCTCTGTCCTATTTTTCGGCAACCTGCCTCAAGAGGGGAACCAACCACCTGCTGAGAGGTAAGCGGGGTGACAAAGAGGGTGGGTGGGTGGGTTCGACAAGCCCGGTCCGTCGATGGTCCAGCCGGGGCCCTCCTCGCGATCTATACAGGACTCCTTGTCCTTTGAAGACTTTCTGCCTCAGTTCGTTCGGCTTCGCTCGGTGCATTTCGATACCGCTTTTATCGTATGTATACGTCTAAGGGATAATGCTCGATGCAAAGACCCATCCACAACACTCCGCTCGATGCTAACACACTTGTCAACAAGGCTACGCTGATGGTATCCTCAATTGTGCACGGCTGCCGTCCTAGATGCAGATCCTCGTCAATGATCTCTTCAGAATCTTTCCGAGTCTGCTCCTCAGTCCGACTCCTGATCGACTGGCCATCTGGCCCTCCTCGAAATCTGCGTGGATACTCTCCTCACACGAACCAATCCAACGAGCCCGCCAGATACGACCGACCAACGGGCCCTCCTCGCGATCTATGCGGGTGTTGTCGAGGTACTAAGCTACACCAACGAGTCACGCAACACACTGCCTGGCCACGGGCCCTCCTCGCGATCCATGCGGGCGTTGTCGAGGTACTAAGCTACACCAACGAGTCACGCAATACACTGCCTGCCAACGGGCCCTCCTCGCGATCTATGCGGGTGTCGCCGAGTTACTAAGCTGGTGCTTCTCCTCGAACATTACCAATATACCCGCAATATACTGCCTGCCACGGGCCCTCCTCGCGATCTATGTGGGCGCCGTCGAGTTACCGACATACACCATCGAGCTTGCAATACATACACTGCTTGGCCAACTGACCTGCTCACGATCTATACGGGCACCGTCATCAGTTTGACGTTGAGCTGCCAAACTGAGTCATGTGCACTGCACTGCACACCTTTCTCACCTCCGCGCCTGCTATGTACACTGTTTTCATCTACACCATCAATGACAGCACCAATTCTGTGACCAAGATGGTCACTATTCGCTGTTCTTCATCATCGTGTCCTCATAACTTCGCCCAGTGCACCACAGTCAACGGACCCTCCCTGCAATGCACGCGGGTGCTGTCATGATTTTAGAGTCGAGTTACCAAGCCGTCTTTCTCATCAACTTGCCGCCGCTCTTCAGTCGAGCCAAGCTCCTGAAAAAGGATCGCACCAATGAAGAGTGGTACGTTGACTTGAGCCATCTCACTCCTCAGAAAGCGGTAGAAACCCGACCTACTCCGGCAAGTATCCAGTGGTCGAGCCTGACGCGCGCCCAAAGACATACATCGCGACATCCCTCGCCGAGCGGTTCAGCCTTGACAAATACATGGTTCCAAGTCTACAATGACTATAATTTTTATTTCTTTGGATTATCTTCCGCTGGTGTCAGCTAGGAGTCTCCTGGGCACAGGATTACTGCTCTGGGGTAGCGCGCTGTCTAGGCGAAGTGTAGGGCTATCACTCGTGAGGTTGCAGATTGTTTGATGACTCTTGGGGTATATTTCAGTGGAATTGGATATCACATCACCACATGGCTGTTCACTGGGGTTTCAACGTACATAATCACTGCCAGTATCGCAATGGTAGGGTATAATGTCAAATATTGTATAAAATGAACTTGTCTCCCGCAACATAGATCCGCTTCTTCCCACTTGCGCGTGCGATGACTCCTTTAGTCTTGCACCCACACTTTATTCGGGGAGCCGCTATCCTTACGGCGAGTACCTGGCTAGCAACCAATATATCAATCTCAAATTTGGAATTATGTGTCTTCCCCGATTCAACTGCAACAACTCTCCACCAGTCATTGGGGGCAAATCTCCTAATGGGAATTTTATTCGTGTATATGTGTCTTGCCTTCCGAGAACAGTCTTCCCCATGTCTATATCTTGAGATGCAGGCAAAACCGCGGCCCTACTTATACTTAAAGGAAGATAATTCAGTGTGTATTTGCGCTGATAAACAGGTAGCAAGTAGTAGTGTGAACAGGTCATCATGCTTCGCGTGCACAAAGGTCCTTTCCAACTGTCAGAAACAGCCATGCACGTGAAGAAAAAGGTGTCGCGGCATGTAAATACTTACCACGTCACAAATTAGACGAAAGCAGCCGCTGAATATTGAAAGCCCAGCGTAGGAGACTAATGGCACCGCGTTGCGATACCGAGGCTTCAATTGCTAGCAGAGCGTTTTCGTCTGATAAAGACCTGCGTACCTAGGTTCCGCGAGCCGCTCTGGTTTGTGTGGCAAAAGCCGAGAATGACCATGTTAAAATTATTGCGATGATATACCCCTTGAAGCTAAGCGAGTATGGAGGTCGGTAGGTCACCATACGATCCAAAACAAAATATAGGAACGGAATCGCGAACGTCCGGACAAAAAACAACGCTGTTTGGTCATGTGTAGCGTAGTAATAGCATCGGCCAAGCCGGGAGAAATGGCTAGGTGCTGGTAGCGGAGCAACATTGAGAGCCAGGTTAACCCGTGGTCTGATGATGTAGAGGTAGATTCCTCCCGCGGCCAGTCGTAAGGGCGTCTCCATTGTACCGTGATAGTGGGATTGACAGCGACCACTTTTTGAGATTTCTGTGGTCAAGGCTTGCGTCGGTGTAGACGAGAGAAGGATAGAGATGGTAGAAGAGTCAATATGGTAGAAAAATAGAATAGATATAATTTATATTCTTATCATCTGCGGTGGAGTCATCTCAAAGTTCATGGTGGCGTTCGGACGAACGCCGCCTTGAAAGATAGCTCGCATTGCAGACAGCCACAGGCGCCGCCGCATAAAAGACGGGTGAGCTTAAAAAGCTCTAGTAAACGCAGAACAAGGCGAAAGCAAATAAATAGAGCCGTGGTAAACAAATCGGAGGGTGATAAATGAAACGCGGTAAGAGTTGCACCGCTGTCGGCGACGAATTACTCAAGGTGGCCCGACCAAGTTTGAGCTGATACGACCACTGCGCCTGATAGAATAAACATAGAGATGCGAAAGAGAAAGATTTGTGCTCAAAGACGCCCGCACTCAAAGATTCGTAATAGTTCCCGAAGTTTATCTGGTTCCTTCTTGCCGTCCTGTGGAGTTCTAGAGACGGTTGTCGCCGATCGCGTCACCGGCTGTCAGTAGGGCGGAGAACGACCATGCGAAAATAAAAAGAGTAGCCGATAGTCTGTATGGATATGACATTGCTGGTCTATTGGTCACCTTGCGGAACCATAGGGAAAACGCGAACGGAATCGCAAACATGTGGAGGAAGTTGAGCAGTCCGCTCATGTAGAGCGTAGTATAAGCAGCGTCCAACCAGAGACAAGTGGCCAGGCGCGAGCTGTGGTGCTGGCCTTTTCATAGGATCTAGTTGCGGTTTCAGGTAGATGTCGTACGCAAATTCAACTGCGAGCGAGATGAGAGCCAGAAACATTGCGTTTTGATACAATGGCAAGGTGGTGGGGCGCGTTCTGAGAAAGGATAGATGTGGTTTGGCGTAGTGTTAAGAAGGAAAGAAGGAGAATGAGAAACAGGAGACGAGATGTTTTTCCGCAGATATTAATACGCACCTGAAAGTTCATCGTGGCGCCGTCAACATGAACCTCGATGTGGAACGCCATGCTACACTCTATCCAGCCACACAAATGAGTCGGGAGGATTGATTCTAGAGCGGTACAAAATTTAGTGAATGCAGGCAAAACTGGAATAGAGGTATATAAATGTTTTTAATCGTACATCAATCGGATCATCGTATATTCCAATACCTGAAAGACTTATCTTGCGCACGGGGTTGACTACGCCGGAATACTTTGCTGGCAAATGAGTTTGCCTATCATGCAAATGACTGTAATACGTGCATGTATTCATCGAGAAATCGAATAGTTTTATGGGAAATTTGATATTGAGATGCGTCTTTACTTCTGGCGGTTGAACATGCGTTGAAATATCGGGTGCGAGCCGGTGCCGATCCACACAGCGGCGATCAGCCCACACGATCTCAGCTTTGGGCGCCGTCATGCACCGCCCCTGGCTCAACTACAAACAACTCCTCACCAACCACGGGGATAACTCTTTCATCATCAATTCACAATCAGTTCTGAAATCTTCCACATATCTCGCCTAGACTTTAACCGTACCGCAATCGCAATGGCCGCCACCACATCCGCCGCCTCACGGCGCAGCGCAAGA
>JANAKD010000653.1:0-15008 GCA_027627215.1 Lecanicillium saksenae | reverse complement strand
CGTTTCGAACCCTTTGGGGGGCGTGTAGAAGGAGTCATCGCCAGGGAGCTGCGGGCCGCTCAGTAGTGTGGCCAGCGGCGAAGCGGCAATATAAGGGAGAGCGAATGCGGTTGCAAAAAGGACCGCTAGCTTGACCATTGTTCCTGCGTTTGGTTGAATCTCATCATGCAGAGCGGCATAATTTAGAAGGACAGAACCACGACTTATAAATATATGATGTACTCTTGATGATGGCACGCGTAGTAGCGATGTGGGGAGTGCGCCGAGTACATATGTACGGAATGGAATGTAAAGTGTCGCGAGCAGGCATCTCAGATCAATGCAACGGTATCCCGGTCCACTTTTCTGACCCCTTCATTTGAGACTCGATACCTCTTACCTCGATACCTTCAATCAAGCATCATCATCACCACTTCGAGCGATCGCTCTGAACCCTTTCCAATAGGATTGATACGGCGTATGTTATACCCCTTGTCTGAGCCTCACAAGCCACACTACATGCCTAATTCTTTATGACATGAGACATTCTTACCGAATAATGAAATGTGATTGCATAGTGTATTAGCAAGCGCCTGGTTTCTTAGGGCACCATTCGTTCGTCGATCACCCGACTAGAAGACGGACACTGTCCAGGCATTCAGACTTTTAATTTCTCGGCCAAGAGTATCATAGTTTTTGGCTGTAGTTATTATTTAAATCGGTTATTAACAAGTCAGTGCGAAGTAGTCGCACTGCCATGGCTGCTAGCTGTACATATGTGCAGTTTTCTTGGCCCCGAGTCCCACACGTGTACTGTCTAACGGACATTGGATATTTGCGGCATTTGTCTTATATTACTTGTAGCGGGGTAATTTATCTGATTGATTGATTTGCCGCGAATCCAAGTTTTTGAGTGCTTCACTCGCCTTTGTTCGTGATGGTCTGTATTATACTGGACGGGCGGTGGCCTTCATCACTCATGGCCGTACAATTCGTGTTTTCTAAGACATTATACAACATTTTGTAATTTTTAAGCAATTAAGCTAGCTTTTCACTTTCCCTGACAGGATCAGCTGCTATTATGCCACCGATTTTAAGGTATTCGTTGCCATCTTGTTCCGTCGGCAAAACCTCCCGAACGAAAGAAGGCCCTTTTCTGGCCAACATACCAGTGCTCGGTTGATTACCCTCTCGCTTAAATATGGATCCATTATATGCAGGTCAAGCCTGGTGCTATTTGTATTCTCGCTCGTCGACCACAGCTCATCATAGGCTGCGGTGGTAATGGCTCCAACCTGCGCTACGCTATGTAGTGGCTGAGGTCCTACATTGTCAGAGCTTCGTTTACTTTGAGCTCTTATAAAACAGTATTATACTCTATACGTACTCGAATAATAAATATCACCAACGTGCCTTGTGAAATGTTTATTTTCGGGGATACATCGCCAGATGCGGCATCATGCGCCGCTCGGTATTAACAAGGCCGCGAAGTGCATCACGAGCTGACCCCGCGTTTGCGCGTTCAGGCTCACGGAACGTTGATTGCCCATGTTGTCTTCGCAACACCTGTTATCCTTTGATAATTTGGCTGAAAATTGCTTCGCACAGTGTGCGAATCAGAAGTTCCTCCCGCTCCCTCTGCTGCTGTGAAACGAGGCTGCCAAAGTGGCTTAGCACACACGTTGCAGGAAGACAAATGAAATGACAAGGCTCGCAGCTCATTTCTTCACCGACTCTTTTCTTTTCCCTTAATCTACCCACACTTCCAACCATCCTCTCAGTATCACTCAGCCTACTGTTTGCTTGCCGTGCCAAGCTCGGCTTCCTTCATTCGGGCGTGGTTATAGTTTGGCCAGCTTGCGGACCATGGCGGGCAATTCAGCTCCCCATGGTTTAGACTACCAACAGTTATTTTGATCTTCTTCAAGGCTTCATTTGAATTCAACGCTAATTTGTGGAATAGTGGTCCATCATGGCTTGCCATGATGATCAAAGCTGCCCAGGAAGGACAACTACAAACTTGCTTCGTCATGTTGTCCATCCTCGCTGCCAGCCTTCATTTTACGATGGCTCAGAATAAATACAGTGTTCAGAATAATGTCAAAAGATCAATCTATGAAACGGTGAACCACGTCGTACGAGGATCAAGTTTAGTCTCGTTGTACATGTCACCATTGGCCGTGGACAGATACTCGTCAACAATATTTACCCTGCTTTACATCTCCATACTTGGTGTTGTAAAGACTCGATCAACCGGCACACACGCCATCCATTTACTTCAAAATACAGTCCTTCTGTCGCTGGCAACATTTTCGTTCATGTTTGCGGCCCATGTTATGCCTCTTCTGGTGATGGGCAACAGTGTACGACCTGACGTCAAGGCGCTCGCGAGCACCACCCTCCTGTTTCTATCAATTTTCATCAGCTCCATTACGCCAAGGGACTGGATAACACCAATTGGTTCCAGAGATGCAAGGAAATCAGGACCATCTCAAGAAGAGACAGCAAGTTGGTTGGATTATTGGTGCACATTTGGTCGCCTGACTCCCCTTATTACTCGAGGCTGGGATGGAAACATCACAACAGAGGATCTTGCTTCCCTGCCATGGAATTATCAGCCCAAGGTGCTTCTGCAGACGATTACGCATCTCCGCCAAAAGCACCGATCAACTGCGCGAACGCTGTATGCCTTTTTGTGGCTAGATATGTCAATTGCTGCAGTCTCGGCGTCGCTATTTTTTATTACAGAGCTCATCAAGCCTCTCGGCATGTACTATCTTCTGGATTATCTCGCTAATCCAGCCGAGGCAGTATTCCATCCATACCTCTGGCTCCTTGTCATCATGTTTGGCAAATTGTTTGGTGCCGTTGTACAGCAACAGCTGGCCTTCCACTCTGGGCGCGCTTCCCTCAAGCTTCAGATCGCTCTGACGAGCGAAATCTACAATTATTCCATGAAATCTCGCGAGCTAGATCACGACTTCCTCAGCAGTGCAGCCAAGGGCGCCAAACGCTCCTCTACTGGTCTGCTTACCAACCTCATATCGACCGATGTTAAAACCATTATGCAAGGAAGAATTTTAATCATGGTCATCTTTGGCGGCCCTGTGGGTGGCATTATTGGTCTTGTCAGCTTGTATAAGATAGTTGGTTGGCCTTGCCTACTTGGATTAGCAATTACGCTGCTTGGGACACCGATTACTGCTTGGATTTCCCGCTATGCTTCAGATGCTGAGGAAACGGCTAAAGATGCTCAGGACGCCCGCATTTCCCTGTCGACAGAATATTTTCGCTCCATCAAAATTGTCAAATATTTTGCTTGGGAGGATTCGGTCGCCAGCCAAATGGAGAAGGGTCGTGATGATGAGCAGCGCCAGCTTTGGAAGGTCGGGCTTCTCTCTACCATGTCCGCTAGCGTGGCCTACATCATCCCATCCCTTGCGTTGGTCGTTGTTTTCGCTCTTTATTCCGGGGTTCAGGGACATCCTATGACAGCATCTATTGCTTTTATTACCATTGATCTTATGGAAATTATCCGTGATGGTACCACAGCAGTCTCTACCGTTGGGAGGATGAGCCCCAAGATCCAACTATCCATGAAGCGCATCGACCGTTATATTGCAGCCGTTTCCGAGAGGCACACGTTCCCTGAAGGCGATCTGAGAATTCAAGATGCCACATTTAGGCGTACAACATCTGCCGAATTCAAGTTGCGGAATATTTCTATCGATTTCGTCCATGGCGGACTGAATGTCGTTGTTGGTCAGAGTGGCAGTGGTAAGACGTCGCTTCTTCTCTCGATCCTGGGAGAAACAGTCCTGGAAACCGGAAGTGTATCTAAGCCAACAAACGTTGCCTTTGCACCTCAGAGCCCATGGCTTCAATCAAAGTCTTTCCGCGACAATATCCTCTTCACCTCAGTCTATAATGCCACCAGGTACTGGCGAGTGATCAAAGCATGTTGCCTCGACGTCGATTTAGAGGAGCTGCCGGATGGAGACATGACAAATATCGGTGAAAATGGGCAACTACTATCTGGTCCGTCTGAACTAATTATCTTCTTTTTCCTAATTTTGATTTCTTTCCTTACACCCTGCTGACGTATTTATAGGTGGTCAAAGAGCGAGATTGTCATTGGCAAGGGCCTTGCTCAGCGACGCCCCATTACTTCTCTTGGATGATATATTTTCTGCACTTGACAGCACTACTTCAATCTCGGTATGGAATAATGTATTCTGTAGCTCTCTTCTGGATGGTAGGACCGTCGTCCTTGTAACGCAAGTTCCTTGGATTGCCGCGGAAGGAGACTGCGTTGTGACCATGAAAAACGGCAGCGCCACACCAGCAACAAATACGGTCAACCGCCAGCCTAAGTCTTTTGCAAATCCAAATTCACAAGATATCTCCTGCAATTCTGCAAAAGAGGCTAAGAAGAAAGGAGAAAGCGACTCAGGGTCCAAAGTTAAAGGCGAGAAGGGCGCGCCGTCTCCACAGATTGGTTGCGAAAGCCGTTTCCAATGTATGCTGTCTCCTTATGTCCATCATGGCGCCGCTAATAATATCAGGGATCGAATACATCAGCTATTTTGGTACCTCGTTTACAATCGCCATGACCTCTTTTAGTTTGGTCATTTTCATTCTGGCGGGAATGGCTTCCGAGCTTTGGCTGACGTCGTGGGTCGACATTGAGAACAGGCAGTCAAGCAGCCACGCTACAGCTTATTACCTCCGCGTCTATGTTTTTCTCTCTCTATTTACTATATTCAGTGACGGAGTCACAAATCTGGCCTTCATGCGAGGGAGCTGGGCGGCTGCGGGCAAGCTCCACTCATTGTTTGTCCATGCTGTTCTCAACACTTCAATTGGCTGGCTAGAAAATACATCCCTGGGTCACATCATGGGGCGACTTTCGTCCGACATTGATTCTCTCGATCAGAATGTCTCGGAACCTCTGAGGGAGTTTCTTGATGAGGCTCTCAAGGCCATTATGATGTTGGGTGCAATCACAGGCCTTTTGCCGCTTATTGTGGCGCCGGCCATTATACTATCTGGAGTTGGCGCGCTTATAGGGGAAGCCTACAGTCGCGCAATCAAGCTCGTCAAGAAAATAGCGTCCTCGGCTCAGGCGCCGGTAATCTCTCGACTTTCTGAAACCATGGATGGCATGGTTGTTATTCGTGCACGCACCGAAAATGTTCAATCTGCCTTTGACCAGACTATATTCGGTTTGCTTTACAGCTCTGCTCGCGCAGCAGCGGCACAGAGAGACTGCGACCAGTGGCTCAAGTTTCGTATGTCTCTTTTGTCAGCCTTGATCAATGTGCTTGCGGGTGTTTTTGCTCTACGAGCCCGAGGTAGCATCTCAGCAGGCCTTGTAGGGTTTTCGCTCGCGCAGGCGTCCTCTCTTAGCAATGGTCTCCTACGACTTATATTCAAGCTAAATGAGCTGAATATTTCACTCCAATCTGTAGTTCAACACCTCTTCTTATCGTCTCTAAATGCCAGCCGCTAACATATTGTGCTAGTTCCACCGTGTGAAGGAGTATTGTGATCTTCCACCTGAGGAGGAGACATGTGGCAAAGACGAAACCCCCAATCTCGACCCATGCTGGCCTCAGTCTTCTAGGGTCGAGTTCCGAAATGTGACCGTTCGATATTCCCTGGGCGGTGCTGACGTTCTGAAAAACGTGAGCTTCTGTTTCGATGCCGGCCAGCGGAATGCCATCATTGGGCGCACGGGTAGTGGCAAATCTACAGCAGGTACCACTGAATCCAAATAATTAGCGATATCGTGCTAACTTGCTCTAGGTTATTCTGTCCCTTCTCAGATTCACACACATTGTCTCGGGTACAATTTTGTACGACGGAGTGGACATTACCACCGTGCCTCGCAAGAAACTGAGACAAGCCATTGGCATGGTTCCCCAAGATGCTTTGCTTTTCCAAGGCACCATCCGTATAAATCTAGACCCATCCAACTCCATCCCCGAATCTGAGCTGAGCGAGACCGTCTCGGCTTTTGCGTCTCTCGGCTCCATGAGAACCCAGACGGGGGAGCAGGATGGCTTGACACTAGATACACCCGTCAGCCCGGATGGTAACAATTTCTCGCATGGGCAGAGACAGGTTCTCTCTCTCTGTCGCGCTGTGGTTCGAAAAACCAAACTTACTATTCTGGACGAAGCGACTTCAAGTGTAGACTCGGGAACGGACTGCGCCATGCAGGACATTCTGCGCACGCAGCTGCGTGGCGACAATGAGAAAGGGAGTGGTTTGATCACGGTGGCACACCGCCTCAAGACGATTCTGGATTATGACAAGGTGCTTGTCCTGGGATTTGGTGAGGTCCTTGAAATCGGATCCCCCAAGGAGTTGTTGAGCTCCAAGGGCAAATTCTATGACATGGTAAAGGATAGTGGTGGCACAGAATGACAGGGTGTTAAGGTTTTTAATTTGCTAGGCAGAGATCTTTTTTTTTCGCTTAATATTATAGTCCCTCAAGTGAGGGCTCACAGTAACAGTTCCGTCGGATCCTTCCCTCCTTTACGACGCGATGCTTGCCCCTCAAGTACCGCCTGGCGTACTCACATTTCATCACATCGTCCAGCTATCATGGCAATTAATTACGAGCTCGCATTCCTACCAATCTGTTGATATCTCTTGTCGAACGTGTTATGCTCCTCACGGCACCGTTTTGGAATCAGCCTCTCCCCAAGTCTTGCAAACCCATAATTGCGCGCCACTGACAGACCCTTGGTGGACAATTTATCTTAGTTTTGGCTGGTTTGATATCCGTCCACTACCGCTTGAAGATTTTTCTCGCACGCCTTAAACTTTGGGCCGCAATTGGGTAAAGAACTGCCCAGTTTGCTAAACACCGCAAGGGGTGAAGAATGAATGGCGTCGAAAATGCTAAAGCAATCTCCAAGATCGTCGCCGCACTAATTTCGGTCAGATAAGCACCTCGGGTTCTGTAAATACCACTACGACTTACTTTCTCTTTAATCAGCTGAATGGCATCAGTCGCATCCGCTTCCATAGCATGGGGGATAGCTAGGACCGCAGGTGCGAGGACAGCAGCAAGGTAGATGGCCTGCAAAAGCTCGCGTTAGATCCTTGACTGTTATATTTCAATCATTCAGTTATGCTTGCCTTCATTGTAAAGATGGCTTTTTAAACTGAAAATGGTATCTGGGATAGCAATGAATTGAGTAGAACTGGGTAGAAAAGAGTGCAGCTAGGAGACCCTTTAAACTGCCGAGTGCTACAGCCGCAGTATAGCTACCTTTAATAGTCGTTTATCTATTCCTAGAGCATAAGTCTCTACATCATCCGAGGAGGAAAATTCCTCTTTCTGCCCTCTCATTCTACTTACTGCGTAATCGGGTGGAATGCTGCAACACCTGTCATGTACAAGGTACGTAGCTGGAGTGACCGAAAGCGCTGCGGCATGCGTCCTCACTTCAAGTATGTGACGATTATTTCAGCTTAATCACATTCTCTCTTTTCTAATTCTCTTATATATTTCTTTTATGAAACATAACCAACTATTACTCTAAGAAGCGCGGCTAGAAAGAGGAGAGACACGGCTGAAAAGGAGGAGAGACAGAGACACGGCTGGCAAGGCAGCGTTGAAAGATACACGCTCGCAAGAGAGCTTGTCGAAAAACACACAGTGAAAAAATACATCGTTTAAAAGCACGCTGCCGAGACACGCGCGGGTCCCGTCAATTCTCGACTTCGGCAGTTCGACCGTCTCGCGAAGAGTTCACTTTGTCACATTTCATAACTCCCCGATGCGTGACCAAATTCAGCGGCTCTCCATTCCGATCGGCAACCCTCAACCGCACTCATGCTATGTGATTCAGCTTTCTACAGTGCTCATCACATAACTCGGGAATCGATTTGCAGACCAAGTCTCAGTTCGGCTCTTCTCCGTTTGCCCATGGCAGGCGTGAACGGGCTCTTTGAGTGTCTTTAAGTATTGCAGAAGGACAGTGCAAGATAATCCAAGCTGCGAGTGTGACAATTGTCCATTCGTGGCTTGATATGAGGATTGTTTAAATATTCATGATCACCGCACACAAGAACGAGTCGCCAAACCGTCCTCATTACAAGTTTCAAATACAACCCACATCTACAGTCTCCATACTTTGTTGGCATCTTCCATGAAAATGAAGCATTATAGCCTCATGGTACTTACCTGTTTCTCCGGCGCGTTCGCCAAAGCGCCTGGTACGTTGCTCCCCGCCTACATCGGTTGCTTGCTCCACGGTGTACCAAATTTAACTTTTATAAAATAGCCATGATCGAACGGGCAGAGGTCCGAAGTGCCAATGCGATTGTACAGCTTCAAGATGTCATTAATATTCCAGTGGATCATGTCAAGTGGACTGCCAACCCCCAGGACGCCTTGAACCCACTTCCTGCAGGTCAGGACAGCACCATTCGTAATATGCATCGCCTTGGCCATGCGGCGTTTTATTACATCATCTCAGCAGGGAAAACCAGCTAGGTCTCTTTAAAATCAATACAAATACCAAGTCATGCGGAAATGCATCGACGTAATCGACAGCGGTTTGTCGCGGTGGGCTGTGGTCAGAGTATCATCACTGCATTACTGTCATATGACAGGGCTGACAACAGGTTAAATGAATGAAAGAGGATTGGTCGGGGCATAGTATGCAAGAAGTAACTAGTTTGAGAGAAAAGATGTATTTTTCAAGTATCTTGCTCATTGGCCATCTTACTGAACTGTGACTTATCCGGGGCTTGCTGGCCTATTAGCCAGACGAGTAGCCTCCGTCTTCCTGAGGCTAAGTGCCTTCCTCTGCGCTGCAGAACCTGGCCACCCAGGGAGAGCCACGCCAACGGCGGCGGCGTGGCGCATGCTCACGGTGATGATGGTTCCTTCGTACTCTTTCATTTTTGCGAGTCATATATATTGCCTTGAGCGCCGCAAAAGCTTCACCAGTTGCGCCGCATATTTATTCAACCAAAAATACAACCTCAAGTGAGGTCTTGGCCTCTCTGTAGTACTTAAAGCATCAAGTTGCCGAATCAAACTCAATTATCGCCACTTTCCCGGAGGTACACCCCAACACCACTGTCGATGGTTGCATTATCTCCATGCACTCCATTCGAAAGTCAACTGGTAGCCAAAGCACGTTTTCGCCATCTTTTGTGATCCAACGCCTATCCAGGCTCAATCCATACCCACTAGGTTTTGCCGAGACATCTTCCTTGTCCTCCTTCCCTTCCTCCTCTTCCTCCTCTTCCTCCTCGCCCCCTTCTTGTGCAAGCTGCACCATGTCACAACCCTCCAGAGAAAAAGCGCCTACATTCGTCTCTAGGCGTAGCGGTTGTGTTGTAATCTTGAGGCGTGAGAAGCTACCTATCTTAAACCCCACATCGTTCACAACCTTGACGCAGGTACCTATCGCCAGACTCCAGATCTGGACCTCGTCTTCGCTCGCCATAGTTGCCATCAGGTTCAATTCGGGCGAGAACGCTGCAAGTAAATCAAATTTGTTCCCATCCACGTCTAGCGCGCGCTCCTCCGCCCACCCACCGTCATCAACTTGCCACAGCCTGATTCTGAGCACGAACTCGCTTGACAGCGAGGCCAGAATAGTTGAATCATGTGAAAAGGCTATCAAAGAGTTTGACTTTCCATACTCGTTTTCCATGTAACAGCACTCACCCGTCTCCAGTCGCCAGATTTGTAATGTGCTATCATAGGAAGAGGTTGCCAGCAGTTCTGAGTTGTGTGAGAAAGCCACCGAAGGAATTGGAGAACCATCGCCCTGAATGACAGTCCGTTCTCCAGTCTCCATACTCCAAACATGGACTTTGCTCTCAACATCACTCACCGCCAAAAGCGCCGAGTCAGGGGACAGAGCCATGCATATGATCCTGCTTTCTGGGCCAGTCAATTTCCGCAGGCACTTGCCAGTTCTGGTGCACCAGACCTTTAGTGCTACATCAGACGATGCGGTTACTGCCTGCGCTGAATCCTGAGAGATAGCCATCAGCGACACGGGACCTAGATGGTGCTCGTGTTTCCGCCTCGGCTTGCCCTCTTCGAGTTGCCAGATTCGGACTGTTTTGTCGACGCCGCCCGAAGCCACCAACTTTGAGCCATGAGAAAATACGACGCAGGAAATTGCACCACTGTGGCCGCTCAGGCTGTGGACGCATTGCCCAGTTCCCGCATCCCAGACCCGTACGATATCGTAGGGGCTCCCAGATGCCACCAGTTTTGAGTCGGCAGAGAGTGCTGGGTATCGCAAGCCTTCTCCACCAATGTCCCGAGCATGAACGTATTGTCGCCTTGTCTCGTTAAGTCGCCAAATACGTGCCGTATCGTGTTTCCATCCCGCCATAAGCAGCCTGGAGTCGTGCGAAAATAAGGCAAACGGAACCTCGTCGCTGTCATTATTGAGAATTTGTAGAACAGTGTTGGTATCGGAACGCCGTATCTCTGCTTTTCCATTGCAATAACATAACGCGATGATCTCTGACTCGTGCGAAAACGCAAACGACGAAAGCTTGCCGCTGGTTCGAAGGGTGTCCAAGCACTCGCCTGACACAGTGTCCCAAATTCGTATCGCCTCGCTCTCAAAGATGGAAGCAACTCTCTTGGAGTCGTGTGTGAATTCTGCCCAGACTTCGTATTCAGTGGATGTCTGGAATATGTGTATACACTCTCCTGTTGCAACGCGCCATATCCGTACAGTCTTGTCATGAGAAGCCGAAAGCAGTAGAGAAGAGTCTTGTGAGAATGCCACTTTATCAACGCCACCGCTGTGCCCTAGGAGTACTTGTACACGTTTGCCGTTCTGGACTGTCCATATTTGGATCGACTGGTCATGCGCGCCAGAAGCGATGAGGAGAGAGTCGTGCGAGAACGCCGCCGACAGAACAATGTCAGAATGGCCCTCCAGCGTCTGTATGCAGGGTCCCCAATCGTCCTCGAGTTGAGTTCTGAGATTGATGCGCTTTGGTACATCCACAAATGTTCTTTTTACTTTGCTATTAACGGGTGCAAACAAAATAAGGGAAGAGTATAGTTGCAGGGGTGATTCATCTATCGCCAACATATTGGCGAAGAGGAAACGGCGTGCGTCTTGCAGAAATTCGGCCAATTCAGCACTATTAGCTTCCTAAGACGTTGTTAGTGGATTTGAATGTAAAATCGACATGTATAATTACCTGAAGTTGTAACTGAAGCGATTCAATAAGACCGGGACTATCCGTGGCGCGGCGAAGCAGGGAAAGTACTTCAACCCAGTGCAAGAAGTGGCGTTTTAAAAAAAAGGTGCGTACTTGTGCCATCATAAATCTTCATACCAGCCTCTTGAACATGATACACCCAGTACAAACAGGCATATTGTATCTCCGGGTGAAGAAACCTGGCTATCCAGGCTTGGCTTACGGATGATGTGTGTGTGGCAAGGTTTTCAAGGCCACAGATATCTTGCTTCAAGCCAACATCAAGCACACGCAAGCAGTTTTCTGCCAGTGCGGTGTGTGTATCTTTCTTATTAACCTTAAATGGCATAGAAGGATCTGAAGGATCGAGCAAAAAGTCGCGAAATGACAGGTGCAGGAGTCTCACAGGTCCTGTCGCGGCCACCGGAATGCTCAGCACGGAATGCATGAGCGACAATCGATTATCAATGTCAGCTCTTGGAATATCAAGAAGTTTCGCCAGGGTATCCGTCGATAGCGGATTCGCGAGGAGAATAATAGATCCCACAATAGCTCGAAATTCTTCTATAACATCGTGCTGTTCTCGAAAAGACATGCCAGCGACCAGACAATCCAGAACGGATCGGTAGATACCGGCTAAATCCGAAATATTGTCTCCAGACCGATCGAGTACTTTTTTTAGCTGCTTGATGGGCGTTGCAATTCGTCGATCACTGATGAACCGACAAATAGTAGCGGCCGCAATGAAGAGCGGAGAAGCTACCGCCACGAGCTTCTCAATATTGGACTGCCCAGGCCAGTCTACAGACAGTGGCTGGTCTGGCGCCACGGACAGATTATAGCTGTTCCGGATCTGCGACAGCTCAGACTTTAGAAAGATGAGAATATCATGCTTAATAACAAGGTCCGCTATGTCGTGGAGGATCAACTCCTCGTATTTGCCCTCAATCTTTTTGAACCCGCAGCGGATTGGCAGTTCCGGCCTGCTGGTAAGGAAAAATTTGACTCGGCCAGGTATCTCGGTCTTCAGTCGAGAAAATAGCCGCAAAAGAAGGTCAACGTCGTTTTCACGCCCACACTCATCCAACGCATCCACCACAAGTACTATCGGTCTCCCCTCTGCATCCATCTGCTGTAGCGGCTCCAGGAGGAACTTTGCAAATTGCTCGGTGCTATTCTGAGTTGTTATGGAATGGTCGCCCTCAACTGCGGCTTTTATGTGTGGTGTGATGGAAGGTCTTCTTTTGATCAGATCAGCGGCCAGCGTCATGAAGAACTTGGCCAGGCTGCCACGGTCGGCTTCACCCTTCTTGAAGAAAAACGTCGCACCCAGCTGACCATCTGCGTCAAAAGCCTTGGCGATGGTGCGGGCAATGGTGGATTTTCCGGTCCCTGCCATGCCTCTAAGCCAGAATATGGGTTCGCTTGTCGCATCCTGCGCCCAAGCTGTGATCTCCTGCAGAATGCCCACCCGCGTGTCAGGCAGGCAGTAGGGGCTGTGCTCTTGCGCCTGTGAATCATACGAGGCACCTTCGGCTATGCGAAGCCCACTCAACACGATGTTCTGATCTATATCATGCACTTTATTTCTAACCCATAAGTTAGTCCTTGCCCACGCCACTTAGGTGAGTCACTTACGCGGCGTCAATCTGTAGAGCGAGGGAAATCGTCTGCGTATAACGGTCCAGTTCTCGTACTGAATTCTCCACTTGCGATTTTTCAAACGGCCATTTGAGCGAGCGTAACCCGAGTCGGCTCATGGCCTCGCGGGCCGTTCTCGGGCGCAGCTCATCATGTAGCCTCTGAACCTGCCGCTGGCTGTCATCAATGGCAGATCGCAACTGGCGCGTCACCTTGAGTTGGGCTCCGGCGGGACAGTTAAGTAGCTCATACAAACCCTTTGAGGCAACTTGTAGACTGTCGACGTTGGTGCGCAGCTGGTGAATGGTGTCCTTGGCATGCTTGACCTCTTTGGCGTACTGCAGACACAGCGCACCAACCTTGGCCGTGAGGTCTATGACGGCGATAAGGCTGCTGGCCACCCCGACTGCTTCCATGGCGGCCTAAATAGTCCAACCAGCCGCCTTGTGTCACAAATCTACCTTTCTTGATAGAGGGAGTCGTGCCCAAAAAACTTGGCCTTGTGCGCGCAAGGCTGACTTGCAGATGCATCCAAGCGGGGTCAGCGCCAACTGGTGAACAATTGCGAACTAGGATGGCAAAACTCTTAGCCATTATTAGGCCTGAATTAGCGTGAGAATATTGATAATAGATGGTTATAACACATCAATAACACACAGATATATATACTGCTAAATTCGCAGCTCTGGCCTGGCCTTGTCAACAGCGGCGTCATCACCCAGCAGCAGTTCGATGACCCTGCGGCACAAGGGTTCCAGCCGCTCTTCTAGAGATCAAATGTGGCCTGGCTGTGAGTATAGCGCATCCGAGAAAAGCATGTTGAAGAAACTGACTGGGCAAGAATGTGTCGGATGCAGCCCATGGAACACTCCACAGCGGCTAGGACGCCAGGACAATCTATGCTGGTGCTATTATATTGTACTACTCTATTCAACAAAGCAACTTATATCGCATACTAATGATAAAATACCGAGGTTCTTTTTTTTAGGGTAAGGACTAAATAATCCTATCGGGAAAGCTCGTTGGATCTCCTACGATGATTTTCCCTGTTCTCGAGCGGTCGACGTAAACAATGTAAACCGAGTATGTCTGCGTCGCATTCATAGATCGCTCTCGCATCTCTCTCTGCTGGATTGCAGCCATCGCTGCTGGTTTGAGGATGTCTTGCGCTAGTTGAGTGACATCAACAGACCCGGCCTGCTGCTGTGCAATGTTTAAACTCGACAGATCGTCCCGCAGCTTGCGGGCGCGTGTCTCAACATCGCCAAAGAAGCTTCTGGTACTCTCTCCATCTCCAGCATAAATCGTGACGTTGCCGATTTTCTCACGGGCTTTCTCTGTGGCTCCACCATAGCGAAAGGTGTCTGTGGAAGGATATAGGCTGAAGCGTTCGCAGATGCCATCCTCTGGTACGAGATGAAGAATATCGATCGTAGAACCAACATCACCCAGGGCAAGAAGCACAGAAGGAATTTTGGGTGTTGAGAAAGCGTTTATTAATTTCGAAAGCATGATTATATGAGTGTCAGGTGATTGAATGAAGCTTTTGGCACAGGACAAAGAAGAAGATACGTTGAGACAAGGTGTGCCTGGTGCCTGGTGGGGAACTGCCTAACTGGCACCACGCACGCAGATGTCCATCGCCGCCTCGACCCTGGCGTGAACCATCAGTCCTGCCATGGTTCCTTAAACACCACCACCAACGACGCTCAACATCCCTGCGCGTCAGCCTTGCCGTCGCCAGTCACGAGGCTGCGAATAGTGGCCTTTCGGCAACAACGCCAGGCCAACACAGGACCACCCGCGCTTCAGCCTGGCTGCCTACCCGTGTATAAGTATCACCGTTTCGGCGCGTCGCCCTGCACGAACTGGCATTGGGAAGAGTTACACCACAAGGCAGGCAAAGCTTCCAGCAATTTCTGCCCAACCTGAATCACATACCAAGCAGACCAAATTACCCCTCTCTTCCTCTTTTTCTTTTTGTGTGTGTTTCTCCTCTTTGTCGCCATGAATCTCGAGGCTCGTCTGTCGCTACTGTTCTGCCACTGTTCACGCTACACACACAATGGCCAGCTTCTCCGGCGACGTCGAGATTCTAGTCCACGTCACCGCGCCCGGCAGAGTGTCCGACGATGCCACCTACCGACAGCTCGCGCAGGCGTACCTGTCCTTTG
>JANAKD010000652.1:0-15024 GCA_027627215.1 Lecanicillium saksenae | reverse complement strand
CGTGATACGCCGACGCGTGGCGGTCTGGTTGTGTAGGTCCCTGATACGGCCGCCAGGTGATGTCCCTGGGATCGCCGTGGGAGCGATTCGCTCGGCTCACCGGCTCCAGCCGGTAGTATGGATCGCGGGAGGGGTTTGTCGTGCTCGTTCGCGAGCGCTTCGAGGTGCTAATCTCTACGCTCTCGAGGACGTAGGTCGGGTCAAAGTGGCGCAGGAACGGCTTGAGAGTCGTGACGCACGAGGCGATGATGGAAAAGTGCAGCACGGCTTGTGTGAATAAGGCGGGCATGATGCTGGTGAGGGTCGGATCCGAATTTCTCTCCGGTGTCAGATACGCGAGGCGGAAACCGATAAATACAAAGACACTTGCAGGTGTGTTAGATAGGCTTGTGGATGTTCGCCATGGCAAAATTTGCACATACAATAGTTTGACACCGAATGCGCTGACGATATATACACGCTTCCGTAGTGTCATCTGGAGACTCCAGACCAGATGGATGGAAAGGAACCAAATGGCCAATTCGATAACCATACCCAAAATCTCTGTTGCTAACCAGCGGATATACTGCAGAGCATTAGTTTCAAGTCACGCAGCAGTGGAACGGAGAGCTAAATACCAGTGGTTGGGGCTTGTCCAGTGTAGACCAAGGGCGGGAAACATCACCTCGGAAAGCTACCACAAATAGTGAGGCTATGGCCCAGACGCCGGAGCCAGCAGCCAACATGCGAGCTGATCCTGTTTGCGGCCCTGAATGGGCCATGTGGCTGATAAAGAAGGCAGCCGAAGCTCTGCAGAATCCCAGTGCCAGCACGTATAAGAAGTCGACAGTGTATAGAAGCTAGAGACCAATGAGATTAGTCCTGCGCAACGCATTTGTCTCGCGGATGGTGCCATACCTTTTCCAAAGCAGGTCGATTGTCGGGCTCTATTGTTGTCAGCCGTCTTCCGTATCCAAGACGTAGTGCGCCATATGTACAAGCGACTTGCACGACGATTGTTATCTAGACAGAGTATTCGTTAGTCTCGTGTACACATTGGGAAGCGCATCATTTTCGCTTACAAGAGCTAATGACAGGCAGTAGTCATCCAATCCCCATGTTTTCGTACGCAACTTGGCCCAGACTCGAATCAGAAATACTGACGCAGACCAAGCCAGGAACATGCCCATGGGGGCCGTCAGCAACGAGGCGCGATTCTCATCCATCTCGGTGTTCGATCGACCTTGCCGCGTTGTAGCGCCGCCGTCACGAACAGGTGGCGGTGCCACTAACCATTTACGCAAAGAGCCGCGGGTCGTGTGATGCAAATCCAAGTAATCACGGTGTAAGTACTGTGAAGGCCAGCTTCCCAAGCGAACCACGATATAGCAGAGGTGGAGGAGGAAAATCGACAGCAACACAGCGAGGAGGCGCAAGATGAAAAAGAAAGGAAAAAATGTAGAAAACGAGCTGGAATCTCGGATAACGGAAACGGTGCGGAGGGTCCTGTCCAAAACGTCTACTTTGGGGGCCTTGTGGACGGAGCAGCAAACAAGATGATTTCGCCCAGTGGGCCTCTGGAGGGGTGATCTGCCGCCCAGGAGAATCAGCTTGTGGCGAGCCGGGCTCAGCTGCCAGCGCGGTACCCACGGTTAGCAAGAGGGACTAGCCAGATCAGATGATGTCTAGGCTTCCATCACCGCTGGAGCTAGCAAAGCTATTAAATAATTAGTTTTACGTGTTTGAATATCTGGAAGCGGGGGAGCTCAGGAACCAAGAACAGAGACCACATCATGACCTCCTTTCCAGAAGTTCAGCTCGAAGGTCACCATTCCCAGTTGGCCCTAGACTCTTCGCAGGGGATTCTGCGCGCTGCAACTGCGCTCCACAGGCCGCTCAGCGGAAAATCACCACCCCCTTGCACGCAAACAGTTTGCACGCTGGTATCTGTACAGGGGCGGCAGTTGGCTGCCCAGCAGGGTTGCGCAGGGATGCTGGCTGTTGACCAGCAGACCTGCATGCGAGGGCCGTGCTTCGGGCTGGTTGCCGGAGCCGAATTCGCCTGTTATGGGCAGATAAACTAGAGCTCAGCAAAATCAGAGGCTTGCGAGTCTTAAGAAAGCAAAGAAGGGCAACGCCCGGCTGTCCATGGATCTTGACTCGCTTCCTTCGGCACTGGCAGTAGAGCTGGGTTAGTGCTCGGGGTTTGTGCTCTTTCGCGACGTAGGATCCCGTGTCAAACAGACTCTTGGTCACAGCTTCAAGTGGTTGAGGGTTGTGTTTGGGAGGACCATGGGACGAATACAATGCGTATCTGCTTGGGTGCAGCTGTTAAATTCTGTTTGTATAAAATGTATATATGGATCGATTTGCGCGTGCGAAATAGAGGAGATTGGCTTAACTGCGGCCGCCGAAGCATAGTAAACTGTATCATCAACACTGCCTTGGCTTTCCCTCTCCAACGTTGCATCTTACTAGCATGGAAACGTGTGGTCGTCATTGATCGAGCAGTGTTCCGTTCCTTGGTCACTCCAAGCCCACTGCACCGTCATGGCGGTGCAAATACCAGTGCGCGTGAACTTGATGGTGTTGGGCTGTGTTATTTCGAGCGTGTCGTTTCCGCCAAACCATGAACATGCGTGACGTGCTGTGCTAGCAACCTTTTCTATAACTACATTATCCTATTACACTGCGAAGCGCTGCCAGAACTCGGCCTCGCGGTCAAATCATCTGCCAGTGCCATCCTGTCCTGCACCAGGAAACAAAAATTTGCTTTGAACCAGCATCAACCCTGCTCGCGGCCGGCCTTCGCACGACTATCCCACATCAGACTGCCAGGGCGCATGGCTGGTTCCACAGGCCTGGGCTTGGCTTTGGATCAGTCCGCTCACACGTCCAAACAGGGTCGATACCCGATTAACTCTGGCCCGGGCAGAGTGGCGCTCGACACTACCAGTACATTAATACGCCAACGGGTGCTACCGTCAACTGAGGCAGAAATCGGGGTGCACTGCCCCGCCCAGAGGACAAAGGGGGGCGATGGCAAGTTACGTAGTTGTAGGTAATCGAAGTGCATGGCACAATGAACTCACGGAGCAAAGTTAAAAACTGTTAAAAGAAACGATTTCTATCTATATACATAGGGTATGGGCAGAATCGCGTCTTCAACAGCACCAGGCGCTCAGGTTATCAGCCAGTCTATTGATTCTAGCCTGGACTTACAAACACTGTGCAGACTGGGTACCCCGACAAGTACACTGCGAATCTTTTAGTCTGAGTAGAGGTATCTGATTTTGGATTGCCTGGAAATCTTGAAGCCTCATACAGCATACTATCAATTTCCGAGGCCAATGCAAATGGCCTGACAGCGAACGACGGTGGCCGTCAATTAAAGTAGCCTGTGGGGTAAATATCTAGCGGATGCCAGGCAAGTTGCCTTCCAACAGCCTCTTCTGCTGCAGGAAAAATTGCTTCGAGCCTGCACCATCCTTGTCGTGGCGTTACGAGCTTCCCACCATTGTTAGATAGGACCAGAGGCGAACGTAGATCTACTGAAGCACCACTCCCCAAGTTAGCGAAAAATTGACACGAGGACAGCACTCTTTGTGTTTTAAGTAACAATAAAGCTTGATTACCTCTCTCTCATCTTTTTAGTAGCTTGTCAAAACAGAACTGCAGGTCTCCGTTGCACCTTTGTCCAATTGGCCTGCCCGTATTATTACTCGTCATAGGTTTTGATATTACTGGAGCAAGGTAGGGTCCCGCACAGAGGGTTGATGCCGAATTTATTGCCCCCAATTTAGGGCGGAGACTAGCTCGCTGCTGGTAAAAGAGCCTGATTGTTGAGATGAGTAAACCTACGCCTTCCCCAAGATGAGACATACCCAGGCAGATCAGCCTATTAGCAAGCAATTCTGAAGATGATGGCAATGTGTGACTAGGGTCTCTTCCGTCATAAAAGAAAATATGTAACAAAGAGTGGCGTTCGAAATGCGAATGCACTACGGATACATCGCTTCACTAGACAAGAGAGAGCGGGCGCAGTGGATCCTGGACGGCGACCTGCACAACAGCGAGGCCAAGCCGTCTTTGCAATACCCGCCAGGATTGGCTAGATGCGTCGCTGGGCTGATGTTTAGACTGTTGGGGTGAACAAGCACCACTATTAGACTCTTGGCCAAGGCTTGCACAATGGCTTGGTTATGTCTTTCGTGGCGTGATAGTCCAGCGTTTCACAATTTGGTACGCGTTTAATTTTTTGCTGATTTTTTCCTAATGGAAATTTGCTTGAAAAGTTGTCAATGTCTATAATGCGTCGCTGAAAACCTATATCATAATGCAGGGGCAGCGGAAATTGGCCATTAATATACAATATATTAAGGCAGGAATTGCAAGGTATTTCCTTATGAAACACGCTTTTTTCTGCCTTCAACCAGAGCGACTGGGCCGTCATAGACATAACGCCCCTTGAAGACGTAGTAAATCAACGCCGCTATAATTGTAGGCACAAAGATCGCCACGGACCAGTTGAAGCCCTCTGCCGTAACGGGATACGATTGTGGCCAGAACGCCCAGAAGAAGCTCCACACCACGACAGCTACAGCAGCGGCATTGATGGGAATACCGAACTTGCCAAGCGAGAAGCGGGCATGTGGGAGAGTCTCCGGGTGGTAGATGCGGCGCCAGAGGACACAGCTAATAGAGAAACAGAAGCATTGCATCATGGCGCAGCACAGCAGCGAACCAATGGCATAGAGGGCAACGGGGCTGCCAATATATATGAGACTGAGGAGCGCGGCGACAGCTGCGGACAAGTAGTAGGCATTGGTAGGGATCTTGCGTTCCTTATCCACTTGAGCCAGCCATGACGAGAAAGGTAAACCCCCATCACGCGCAAAAGCGAACAGATCACGGCTCACGGCGGCCAGGTATGAAAAGTTGGAGAAGAGCAAGAAGATGCACTGCACAACTAGCAAAACCGTCAGCCATGTGTCGGACATGGACTGTCTGAGCACCCAAATGGAGGGATACAGGCTTGGGTCGTTCAGTGCCGCCTGAACGTCGGTAATGTGGTAGCATAGCGTGACGACAGTCATGATGTTGAGTAAGAAGGTGATACCAAATACGCTAATCATGACTTTGGGCACCGACGTCGAGGCATTACGCACTTCTTCCGACATGTGAGCAGCTGTATCTATACCCGACTGCGACGTGATTGCAGGCAGCTGGCCGACAAGCACCGCAACAGTCAGGCTGGACCAGCCGCCCGAGTTCTCCCACCTGGTCCAGACGTGTTCTGAAGTTGTGCGGGGTGCGTAGCACCAAACCGGGATGAGGAAGGCGAAATAGGCAAGGATGTTGATGACAAAGACGGGATTCTGCCAGTATGGCAGGAGCCTGGAGCAGTAGACGTTGGCTATGATGGTGAGGCCGACGACGGCGATCGCAAGGAGCGTGGCGTGCCAGTTTTCAAAGATATAGTCGGGCTGGTGGATCAGGATTATGGCTTGGACGAGCGTGCCGATGATGAAGATACCAGACGCATTGCCGGCTTGTAGTGCGAGAGTCGAAGTCCAGCTAGATAGTGTTAGAAAGGAGTGCCAAGAAGCGCACAGGCAGGTAAAATAATCACCCAGTCATGTAACTTAGAAACTTTTGATACTTTTCGGGCGCAAATTCAGAGACCCAGTGGTATTGCGCGCCGGCAATGGGCGCCATGCTCGACATCTCTGCCAGACTGAGCACAACGGGGACAAAAGCAGAAAAGATCCAGATGTTGGAGTATATGAGTGAAGGGAGACCACCATCGCGCAGCGCTGGAGTGACTTGATATAGAGTAAGCTCCCACGCTGCCGTGGCCATACCGACAAACGACACCATGGAGAAGACACGGTAGTGACGGATGAGTTCCTGGCTTCGGCCCATGCGCCGCATAGCTCGTGTATCTTCGTATGTCGAGTTATACGGATCAACCTCTTCGTTGTATCCCCCCGCCTCGCGGGCGTGCTCTCCAGAGGCGGTGGAGGTTATTTCAGTGGCTTCGTGCTTCCCATTGTAGTGCTCGCACACGCCGCCTGCGTAATCCATTTCGGCGGGTTATGTATTTTCTTCGGAGCTGGGGGACGCAATCTGTAACTGGCGCTGCTGCGACGGCGGGAACGGCACGATGAACCTGCCTGGACAATGCGGTTGTGAATGCTTCAGCTTCAAATCTGGACAGACACAGGCAACTTTACAAAGAAGAGAAAAATAAGACGGGGAAACAATCCGGAGGCGAGTATTAAAATGACATGGTCCCCCATCCGCTAAAACCCGTACGAGTAGTTCCAACCAGGGCTGGCCGGAGGCGAGCTGGCATCCTCTTTTCTTACCTGGACATTGAGCTTGCAGATTAAATGTAGACTAATAAATTCAGCCGTCGCCTCACCCCCACCGTCCAATGTGGCATAGCTCAGAGGGAAAGCCGACCAAGTGGACAGGCTGGGCCCTGTTTCGCGGCCACGATGGGCGATGAACCGAAAACTTGTTCTAGTGTTATGAATAAAGACGGCTGGGAAGACGGCCTGAATAGTGGTGGGGGAATCGAAAAGTTCGCCCCGTGGCCGTCAACAAGGTTACTATAACGCTATTGCAAGCCACTGCAGCAGGGTCGCCAGACGCCGCTCGACTTGGCTTGAGAATAAAAGAAAACTATCCAGAAGTGGCTTTCGGGCACAATAGGACAGCTCATAGCGAAATACGTGACCGAATCTCTCTTTCGTGAAGCACCGGCGCAGCTGGGACCGCTGTTCGCCAAACATCGCCTGCTGCTGTGCGGTGTCGGACCCAGGGTGAGCGCAATTGTACTCCCACGCTCCCTCTTTCTCAAAATGGCTCGTTAGATGGGAATATATCCAGCCTAGAAACGGCGGACCACGTAGGAATGAGAGGCGTTCCCCAGCGGTGGTCCCGGACGACAGGGCTGGCGGGAGGCCGTGCGCGAATGGGACACAGGACACTTATACGTACTCAAGAACACTGCCGCTAGCATTCAGGACTTGGGCGGAGGGACCCTCGGCGCGCTTGGTCTCTGTGGCTGGCAATCCACGCATGATATATGCAAAATATAACTACTAGGCGGCAATATTGTGGCTTAAAATCGATGCCAGGGCTCAACCTCACTAGTCTTAGTGACTATGAAAACTTCGGCTTCGTAATCCCGGTCACGCAATCGGAAGATCAGCTATAGCGTTGTGCTTTCGGTCACCTTCCCTGTATTAATTATTGGTGCATGCATGAGTTTGAATCGTTGCCTACAAGCACAAATATCTGCACCTCCTATTCCTGAAAATGGAATATTTCAAGACTGGCCCGGTACTATGGTGCTACCCAGGCCTGTGTGTATGGCAGATATACGAAGGCGAATGCTATTACTCTTCTCTTTTCTCGGGGTATCCCTTTGTACAAATCGAATCACCACAGAGCATGTAGCACGATAGCCCGAGCTCCTATGGATTTTGTATCTGCCTGAAGATTATGTGTCTATTCACGGAGTTCAGCCGCTAATATATTTGGGTAAGTTCCACTCGCTTGGCTGCTCGATTTCTTAAGTTTCTTACTTCAATCAAAGCAAATAAGACAAAAACAGCACTCATAATAATAATTAAACCCTAAGATATTATAGTTTAATCATCAATCGATTTATTTACTATTTTCCTAGAATACTTTGCTAAAGAAAGCTGTTGATTTGAGGCTAGGAAATTTAGGCTGTGTTGTGGAAAGCTGGTGGTCTCTTGGTGCTGAAAAGCAACATGGCATAGTTGAGAAGCCTACTCCACATGTCGGGAGTGCAGTCCTTGGCTCTACCTCTAAGAATCTCGTATTCCATCGATTCTGATTTGAGCGAGCGAGCTTCGGGCTGACTGTCAGTGGGGAACAAAATCGTTGCGGGACATGTAGGATTTTCCATGTAGTTGCCATGATACTCTTGAACTCTTTAGCTTGCGCCGAACCATAGTCGCCATCGTATCTCGGCACCTTGGGAGACGGTTCGTCGCAATAGTACGCCATTTCACCCTTACACTTCTCTTTGTCGTGGTCTGGCGCTCTATCGCCGCGCTCAAGCCCAACGCGGAATTGGTCATCGCCGCATGAGCCTTCACAGATGAGCTTCTGCTAAAAGTTGTAGAGCAGTTAGAGACGTCCACTCAATACCGGAATCATAGACGAGCCACATTTTGGCAGGGGTCAATGCACAGCCTTGGCAATGCACTTTATTGTATGGCCATGTTCATTCCAGGCAGGGAAAAATCGCCCAATGGTTCAAAATTTTCCATTGCCAACTCAAACAACATCAAATGTCGACGCAATTGCTGCAGCGTCTAGGCAGAGGCGGTGGTTCGGTTTTCCGATCGCTAGTGCCAGGCACAGGCGTGCCTTTCCATGCCAGTGCTATCCGAAGGCAGGCACGCTTTCATCACTCGCCGCCCATGGATCTATGGGTTCGGCCTGCTATAGCTGTCCAAGAGAAATGGTGGGACGAAGAAACAGAAATTGACCTCGAAGACGCCGGGATATCCGCGGAGCAAGTCCACCCCGCGATCGGGCAAGGGATTATGCAACGCGATATTAAGAAACTGAGAGAAGCCATTGCTACTTTTGTAGCTGACGAGGAACAGCTGACGATAGGGCTTCATCTTGCTATTCATGCTGGGAATGAAGCTGCTGCTGTGTTTCTCCTGAGCGCCGGGGCAGAACTGGGAAGGGCGGGCCGCTACCTGTGCGGATCGGCCGCGGCTCCGTATCGCGCTATACACAAGCGTATGCTAAAGCTGGTCAGGTTGATGTGGGAAACCACGGAACAATTGCATGATCGAAGACTCGGTAGGTTTGAAATTCATCGGAAGCAGTGGCTTGCTGTGGCTGCTGAATGTGGACATGCCGACTTGGTCAGCGAGATGCTGCGATGGAGTTCCGACTGGGACCACGACCAAGCTCTGTGGAATGCAGCGTACAATTGGCATTACGAGACAATCAAGAACCTGGCGGGCGCGCATGCTTACTCGCAAAAAGCTATTCAAGATGCACTGGGCCATGCTTGCGACGTGGATCGAGAACGTGACTTTGAGATTGAGTGCTGCGACAAGAACACAGATGCAAGACATCGGGAGATGATACAAGTGATACGCTGGCTTGTGGAGGCAGGGGCTGAGCCAGACAATGCCAAGTCGGCTTCGAATGGATGGCCTATAGTGGCAGGTTTGCAGATGTATCCAGAGTATGCTGAAGCACTCAAAGCGCTTTCGGAAAAGGGTGCAACTAATGTGAGGTATGAGAGAAGGGGAGACAAACGTGTGCAAGCTCGTATAGGATGATTAGCATAGCCATACGTTTCTATACATTAGACTCTTGTTAGAGTTATAATCGACTCTTTTTCTTCTATGAGCATTATATATCGGAGAAGTGAGGCTATTAGTGCTCATGGCTTCTAAACGGTAACTAGGCCAAGGCTCGGAGTGAAATGGGGGGTAACTAGTGCGCAGCTGATTTAGCCAAAGTAATCCACTTGCATCTTGATATCTCCAGAGTAGTTAAAGTAGTGACAATCTCTCAAAACTGATTTCCTATAAGTATAGTAGAGCGCGCCATTGAACAGTGTTCTCTTCTCCTTATTAAATACAATTCTATAGTACAGAAAACGATGCTCTCATCACATATTTACTTACTTGTTATCAAATTTTGAACTCGCATGTCAGCGAAAGATTAGACCACAGACTTGTCAAGAGCAGCAGGTTTACCACTCTCCTCGCCGGCTGGATCCGGCCCAAATGTCAGTTGGGTATTCTTGAATGGAATAAGAGCCAAAACCACCGCTTCCGCATAGTAGCTCTGCCTCGTGATTAGGTCGCCGGTCAGGATGCCCACTGTGCCGGTTTGGTGCTTGGAGTTTGTCTTGCCGTAGAGAAGGTTGTCCGCGTCGCCGAGCTCCAGGCCGCTGCGCAGGAGCTTCGTCGTCTCTTGCGGCAGAAAAAAGGTACTGGTACGCGCCCGCCCCATCTTATTATCACGGCCGAGCACCACGATCCATGCGAAGGCTTGCACCTCGTTGTCAACAGTTTGCACGCCGCCCTCGAGCCCAACCCAGTACATGGCCGCAGGCTCCAGTTCCTGCGCGTTGCGTGCCCGGTTCAGTGCCCCCTGAAGCGTTTCTTGGTCTGTCAATGGCTGATCCGACACTCCAGAGCCAACACTGCACCCCTTGAAGTCGAAATTGCCGTCTGGAAACATTCGCGTGAAACCATCCGTGGTAGCTCCAATCTTGAGTGGATTCTTGGATGCTACGATGACGGTGCGTCCCATTTGTGGGAGCATATTGAGTGACAGTGTATGTATTTGAGAATTGCTGAGGGTTATGTGAAGCTGGTTCTGCTGCGTTTGTTGTTTTCTTGTTTGTTGAGTCCACGAGCTGTTCGCCGGAGCGAATTTGGACCGCGCATGACAGCTTCAGTGGGGGCCCTGCTTCGTACATGGTCAACGACATTCGCATACCAAGGGACCATCTAAGCGAAAAAGGATAGATTTATCGATTCCGCTGATTCATCTTATTTATAATAAATATATCCCAGCCTCATTTGTTATCATGGCGCGTGAAGGGCAGTATCTGGTATTCTAGATAGCGGACTCAGGCTTGATATCGGACCGCTGGATTACAATTAAAGTTCGTAGCAAGATATTGGCAGATCACTTCGCTAAAATTATCCAAATCATAAGTCTGGCCGCAATTTTTTTTTTTGTTTGATTTTTTGCTGGTGGTAGTTGTTATGGTGGCAACTAGACCTTGGCTTGTCGAGGGGGTCCGTGCTCCACTCCTCCCCTAATCTTGACAACCGTCTTTAACCTCCAGCATCAGGATAACAAGAGTCGCATCTTTCGCATCTTCAGTGCAATATCCGCCGTCGCGTCGGCTTCATCCAAATCGAACCGAAACGATTATATATCTGGCTGTCACAGCTGTGCGAGAGCCGACGCCTACTAGCCCGACTACCAAAGAACCGTTTCGGCCGAGCCTCCCTTGAAGCTACCAACATTCCATCGCCAACCTTCCGAGACCACGAGAAGCGCTACGTTTCGGGTAGTTGATCGGCTATCGAACATCATATATCGAACATCAGCTACTATAGCTATCGGATAATCGTCACAGATCGCTATTCGATCCGTACAGGCAAATCGGTCCAACGCGGAGCAGCTATCTCCCAACTGTGTATACCAGCGCTGCGCCGCAATAGACACCCGCTATCATTTTAAATATGGCAACCAACGACGGTGCTGGCGAGAGCTTCGAGAGAGATCTCGAGCGTGGCCGCGATGAGAATGCCCCGCGCATGTCGAATGTCTCTGTCGGTGACGGCATTGGCTCCGCTCTCTCCTCGACAAACTCTTCCATCATGGGCGACGACATTCAAGGCGACCTTGGTGACGAATGGGGCCCCCAGCATCCTTGCTACCCTCATCTGAACCCCCACGTGCCCGTGGACTCTGTTGAATACGCCACGACGAGAATTATCAGAGTGCGACGCGACTGGCTGCTCCATGGCGATCTGGCGCCTGCCTTTTCGAACCTATACCCCGAAATTTTGGACCCTGCGGGCATCTCCGAGCAGGAGTTCCGAAAGGTGATTGGGAAGCTCAACACAGAATTGGGCGAGACGTTCAATCCCTACGCCGGGCGCAACGTTGTCGACAGCATTATGGGTGCCGTCACGGGTTGGCTGTGGGATGACTTTGGCATGACGGCCTCCAAGAAGAAGCTGGCTGCTTTGGAGCACTGGATTGAACAATGGAACACGGAAATCCAGAAATCAATGGCTGCCGAGGATAGTGGACTTGTTGCACCTAAGATCATCTCTCTGCGTCAAACAGGTTACATGACGGTAAGTGATGCAATGTGTCTGTGTGCTGATGCATGCATTGTGCTGACCGTCGATATCAGCTCGATATTCAAATACCGGATCCTGAAATTGCGCCAGCTCCTAGTACAGCTGGTGCAAACGAATCCAGGACAGCATTGACGATGGAGCCGGTTCCTGCAATGGCCGTATAGAGCAGACGGCGATTGCAGCGCCGGTAACACGTCTATTTCTTTTTCAAAATTGCATATATTATGAGCGCGAATATGAAAATGTTTTGGTCGACCGCTTCTTTCCGGCAAAGAAGCCTCAAGAGCTGTTCTTTAGGCGGTGCAAAGATGGCACATAGTTTCTGATACCACTGGCAATGTTGGCGTTTTGGGAGTGTTTGATTCTTCTTTCCTGTAGCTCTTTTTTTCACAATTCTGTTGTTGCTCTTCTATCTTTGCTCACTGTGATGTGCCTTAGCTCGCCTTAGGCTTTGGCCTTGTTTCAAGAATAATAATAATCGTCTAGATCTTGTCGAACTGCAACACCGTGTGTCATTTAGCTGGATCGTCTGTATTGGCATCTCGCCGATTTGAGAAACATCGTGAATATGAGCTCATTACAGTCGAAGCCAGCCTCCGATTCTGAAGGCGACCCGACAATCGGCCATGACTGGCCTGTTACATCAGCAGCGCTCGGAAAGGTCAAAATTTTTTCTCCAATCTGCAGCAAAGCACGTCATTCGAGATTACAGGGTTAAATATACCAAAGAACATAGATTGATTAGCAGCGAAGCCGCCCCTGGTTACGGCGTTCAGACTTGGGCCCCGAGACTCGGCGCGCTACGCAATTACTGGTAGTGGGAATATTACGGGGCGGAGCGCAGAGACCGCCGTCTTGTTCCCGGCCCGCCTTGCTTTCCACCACAAGCAACCTGGTTTTACCATGTGCCGCGCGCAAGTCCAACGCCGCTGGTTGCCGTTGACAGCCAGGCCGACCGAGGAAATACATGTCCAGGATGATTGCGCCGCCCATGTTCTTTTTGTTCTATGTCTTTGAGTGCTGCTTGGTCTTTGAGTGCTGCTTGTTTTCCCACGCCGCCGTTGCGTGATCGCTCGTGACAACCGACCGGAACGATGACCGCCGCCGACGCGGAGCCGCAACGGCCGGCTGCGCTGCGCGTCGCTAAAGCGCTTTTCGAATTTCTTCTGGCGCAGTGGCTAATTATCGGTTTCGGTATTGCCTGCGTGCTCGCCTACTTTTTTCCACGTACGTACTGGGTCGTGTCGTTCGCGCCTGGGCGTTTTTTGTTTATACCTCTCTCACCCGCTCGTTGCTCACCTCAAACACATCAGACGTCGCCGCCCACGGAGGCACCATCCGTTCCGAGTACAGCATCCTCTACGGCGCAGTTGCATTCATCTTTCTTGTCAGCGGTCTGCAGCTGGCGCCTGCGAAACTAAAGCAGAATTTGTTGAATTGGCGTCTTCATGTGCTTGTGCAGGGAATCAGCTTCCTCATATTTCCCACTGTCGTCTTGGGTATGCGGCCTATTATCCGTCATTTCTCTTCGGTGCGGCAGTACTGATAATCTCCTTTCTCCAAAGCAATTATCCACATCTGCATTGCTGCAGGCGCACTAAAGAGTGGCACGCCCTCGATTCCGGTCTTGGTTGGTCTTCTCGCCACAGCATGTCTTCCTACAACCATTGCCTCTAATGTTGTCATGACGCGCAACGCAGGCGGTGAGGAAGCTGCTGCCGTCATTTCGGTTGTTCTCGGCAACGTATTTGGTTCATTCATCTCTCCGTTGCTTATATACGGCTTCATGCCGACCGACGACGTCTTTGGACCGTGGCGCCCCGCCGGCCCTAGCACTCTCGGTCGCATGTATGCTGATGTCGCTAAGCAATTAGGCCTCAGTGTGATTCTGCCACTGGTAGCCGGTCAGGTTCTGAGATGGACTTGGGAGTCTAAGGTTGTCAAAGTGTTGAATCTACTGAAATTACCAAAACTGTCGGCTTGCTGTCTTATTTTACTAGTGTGGTACGTTTCAATCATTCTGACGCTTACTAGTCGTTGGTACTAATATGTCGGTTTCTACAGGACAACATTCTCTGGTGCATTCGAAACAGGTGCCATTTTCAAAATCTCCAAGCCGTCTGTCGTTTGGACCATCTTCATGAATATTGCCTTGTACCTCCTCTTTACGGTCATATGCTTCCTTTCTGCGCGGCCGCCCCGAGCTCTCGCACAGCTGATCAACCCAATGATCGCCGACTCCAAGCTTGGTAGACGGGTACCTAATTTCTTCCGCCTCATCGTCACTGTACGCCAGATGTGCATAGAAGAAACGATCGCGGTGTGCTTCTGCGGAGCGGCCAAAACTACGAGTCTGGGCATACCGTTAGTTGCTGCCATGTGGGCGGCCGCAGACGACTTGACCAGAGCTTTTATTCAAATACCCGTGTTGCTATACACCATTGAACAGGTGTGTTATATCATCCCTTTTTATCAACTTCTAAGCTGACATGTGCTAGGTCTTCGTCGCACAACTCTTGGTGCATGTCTTTAAGTGGTACACGCGCCGCATGGACAAGCACCAATCAGATTCCGAGACACAAGTTGATACGGAACACGAAGAACATCAATATGCCCATGCTTCAACTGAAGCAGAAAGCCAGCTGCCAAAGGCAAAACAGCACCGCGAGGAAAACCAACCTGGAAGATAAAATAGGAATACTAAGTGAGAAATTCGAACACTTTCTCATGTAAGACACCTATGGTGGTCAAAGAGAAGGGGGGCAATAGATTATATAATTCTGATTTTTTGCATAGCGCCGAACAATCACTGGTTTAGTGTTCATGAAAGTGTGAAATTAATTGTAATTGCAATTATCGTAAATCTCTAATAATATGTGTACAAGCCAGTGTAGCCCTTTTGTCGTAGCAAGCCAAACGGTACTCTCTATAATAAGGTTCATAAACCCTGGACTCAAATTCAAAATGCCTTGCGAATTAAAGTATGATGCGCATGAAGAACGGGAGAAAACGAATCATCTACCCTCTTACATTTAAGCGCAGAGGGTGAGGACGACAGAGACGTCAGAGTGGCAGCGGTGGCTGTGGATGCCGCCGGGAGGAACACCGTTGTCCCACTGGACGGCGGGGC
>JANAKD010000651.1:0-15037 GCA_027627215.1 Lecanicillium saksenae | reverse complement strand
TCCGCTGTCTCGAGATCCTTTTCTGTGTGGTCCGGCATTGTCGGTGAGCGGAATTCAACAATGTCTCAGAGTCGTTATTGGCCCTTTGTTTTTCTCTGAATGCGACACCGCGGTCGCGGTTAGGTAAGGGGTTTAGCTTCTTGACGCTGAAGAAGTGTGTCGCGCTGCACGTTTAATCCATGAGAAGCAAGGCGCAAGGTTCTCGAATCGGGTGGCTTGTCGTATTATGAGTTTCCGTAGAGGATGTTGAGAGAGAGAACTAGAGAGAGCTTGGTCTGACAAGCTTTGGCTCGCTCCGTTCTGTAACGGTTAGTGTTCCTCGTTGAAGGGAAGGAACAGAGCCGAGACGGGGTATGATGCTATGTGACAAAAACGAAGAAACTGGGAAAGACAGGAATAAAGTAAAGGGAAAGCGGTCAATTTCAGCTAGATACAGAAACCCAACCAAACAGAAAGAGGCCGGTACGGGACCGAAGCACCAGCCTGGTACCCGGGTATACAGTCCGGCCCTAGGCAAAGTCCGCCCGCAACTCGCTGGTGGTGGCCACTTGAAATCCACTCCGCAGGACGGGCCTAGCCTGCTGGTTGTAAATTAGTAATTATGGCGCTGGCATGGAGGTGAATGCGTTGGGAGGCGACACTAATAGAAATGGCAATTGTTTTGGCATTCATTGGGCAGGCTAACGTGTGGAGAGAGAACGTCGTCTGCAAGCCACAGAGCCGAACATCTGTGTACAGTACCCTTTAAAGAATTGGTTTTCAACTGGCTGCTCGTCGCGCGATGGAGGTAGTTTTCCAACAGGTTGCAATGGGTGACACGCGAGTCGTCGGCAGTAGCGTTGCCTGCGTCACGCGTATGGACATTATAAAGTCCGCGGAGGGATTACACTTTACGGGCATCAGATCACCACCGCATCTATGGGTTTTTTTTGTGCTGCTGACCCACGTAAGATCGCAGTTGGTTAGCTCTTGGAAGCACCTCGCACTTGCAGCTAGGCGAATGCGACCGTTTCATTAGTTAACTAGTTGAATGTTAGGGAGGGTTAAGAAAGGCTCCCTGGGTGAGGAGGAGGAACAGGCTCGGACTCTGCGTCAGCTTCGGTTTCGGTCCCGCGCACCCGGGCTTGAGAGTTTTCTTCACCTGAAGCTGGTTCGACGGAAAATGGGCTGCACACTGCACAATTCGGGAGGACCATGCGAGGTGTGGGAGACATTTTGCAGGGTACGGGATCCGGTCCGGCAAAAAGCACGGTGTCGACCCACAAGCCACGACGGGATAGTGCCAACTTGGACAGCCCATTGTTGCGACATCTCATTAATCATGATTGACTTTTTTTTCTTCTTTGCTTTTCTCTCGCTTTCGGGAAGATTGGCTGTAAGCGAGGCAATGCAGTGTGCGATTGTTGATCAACGATTGGAGGCGACAGATCATCCCGTGTCGACTGTGATTCAACGAAGCGCATGGGGAACGTGACGACATGGAAATCGGGGACATGAACAGGACCCAGCTGCCCAAGAACAGAAGCGATCTCTCGGCCGGTCGGGGTTGGGTCAGCGACTTCCACAGCGAGAGCCCAGAAGCGCTGTGGTGGAGGAGAGTCTCCGAGGGTCGATTATGGCTAGCGCCCGCCGTCAGCATCGGACTTTGCTTGTTAAGCATATCATCTGCTTGGCAGGCTGCATGTTGTCTGAGGTTTCGTTGCATTGCCAGCCGAAGCTGCCGGGAAGGGTCGATTATTATCTCGATGCTGGTTCGTTTTGACAAGGCACCTCGCTGAATGCTTCCATTCACGGACTGGTGGTGGAGTTTGGCTGTTTGGAGGAGAAGCTGCTTAGCAAATCACGGAACTTACCAGCACCGGTCCACCGGTCGGCAGGCCCCATCATGGCGGTGGGTTGATTTTTTTGCCTGGCAGAGCTTTTCCATGTGCGGACCGGCTAGCAAACGAAGCCGTATGTACGCCATCACATCAACGCGGCATTGAATTAAAATTTGATACCGTCATCATGGCTACCGCGGATGTTCCGACCCTCGCCATCCCAGGCAGAGTGCTTGGGCCTGTTGCGAAATACGCCCCCGGCGCCGGGACGCACGTCTTCGAGGGCCAGGTCGTGTCCTCGCTGATGGGCAACGTGACGGTGACGCCGCCAGCCAANGGCACCCGGGCCGGCGAAGCGACTGAACAAGATCACGGCGCCTGCCTCGGAGGAGCTTTCGACGATTACGGTGGCGCGCCACGGCCGACACCGCGAGATCCTGCCCGACGTCAACAACATTGTGCTGGCGCGGGTGGTGCGGCTGATGCCAAAGCAGGCCATCGTGGTGATCCAGCAGGTGGGCGACACGGTGCTGCAGACGGAGTGGCAGGGCGTGATTCGCGTACAGGACGTGCGGGCGACGGAAAAGGACAAGGTCAAGATTTACGAGTCGTTTAAGCCTGGCGATATTGTTCGGGCCCAGGTGGTAAGTGCTGGGAGGTTAATTGAGGGTGAGGGAGACGCAAGGGCAGGCAGGATGCTAACAGGATGTGTGTAGATTTCGCTTGGAGATCAGGCCAACTATTACCTTTCGACGGCGTCAAACGAGCTGGGTGTCATCATGGCGACGAGCGAGGCGGGCAACGACATGGTACCAGTGAGCTGGAAGGAGTTTAAGGATCCCGAGACGGGCGCAAGCGAGCTTCGCAAGGTTGCCAAGCCGAGCTGAAGAACCAATATACGAATCGCGAATCATTTCTAGGAGAGGTTTTTTAAAAAGAAAAAAGCTGGACGCCGTCAGGTGGGAGGAAGCATCGATATATCGAGTTCAAGGGCAAAGCGTACTTCCTCGCAGGGCAGCCAACAGGCAGCAGTTGACTGCAAGGCAGAGCGCAGAAAAATACGCCAACGCATGATTGAAGCTTAAGCAAAGGCTGCGGGCCGCGGGCGAAACCGAAGCGACTCGATGGATATTCTTTCCAAGGGAGAGAGAGGGAAGCTAGCAGAAATATGTTGGACTGCAGCATCACAAGCCGCAACCGCCAAGCTGGGCCTAGCTAGCCAGGTAGGTCAAGGGTTGGCACCGACCTGCGTCATGGCGGTCGCGGACCTGGACTTGAGGCGCGCGCACGCACGTACCGGTCGTGATCTGTGACGTCTTTCAAACGGGCGCGCCTTGCCGCTTTGGAGGAGAGATCTGCTTACGGAGTGTGAGAAGCGCCGTCTCTACTCCCTGATGACGACAGGACAGGACGTGTTGGGCCAAAAAAAAATGATTAAAATAAAAATGGATTCTTCTTCCGATGCCAATATTTGAAAAGCTTGTGACTGAATAGTAGAGAGGAAGAGAGAGAAAAAAGGAGACTATTGTTAGAGATGGCAGCTTGGCAAAGTGTGGGTGGCATCATGTATTGGTAGCCGGCATTCTTGGGACGGCGACGGAGATGGCGATGACGATGGCAGGGAGGAAGAGAGTTGGAAAGTGAAGGACCCTTTTAGCGGGCTTTGGAGGATTCAGCCCCCTGTAGACTTGCAAGGAGTGCTAAAGGTTTTCAATGGCGGGGTCACATTCCAGTGGTAAAGGGCCTAAACAAGGCCACCAAACAGGCCAAAACCCACTGTAGCCCACCGTAACCCACGCTGAAAACCTCATGCCTAGCCTAGAGGTACCTGAAGGCACCCCTGCAGCTGAACCGCTAAAAATACATTACAAGCCTGAGTCAGGCCCGCACGTTCAGGTCCTTCAGGGGACGGGATCGCAGTGTCTCGCCTGTTTAGCTTCTGTCGGAAGAAGCTAAACAAGAAAAAAGTAACTAAAATAAAATAATTGTTGGCAAATTCTCAACTGCTACTGGGCATACAAAGCCAGCTCGTAACTCGACCTGCACACTGGTCATAAATACTGGCCTATCCGTCATCCACCCGGCAGCCCCATTTTATGACGAAGCCCTTCCTCCTCTTCCCACTGGCGCTCTGCACTCAGCCGCGAACACCTTCCAAGGCTCCAGCTTATTGACCTGCTGTCCCCGACGCCACAGCGGACATCTCATCTAACCCGCATATCAACACCGAGACGAGGAGAAAACTGTTTATTAGGTGGTTTTCTCCTGACGATCCCCCGTTTAACCCATCGCTCCGATTGCCTGCTGCCATCTGCAACCCGTCAGCACCTGCATGCATGCATGTTGACGCACCTCCGCCTGGACAGATTCTGAAACAACACAAACACGGGCATCTGACCAAAATCGACTCTCCGATACAGACAGCACGCACTCTACACATACACCATCACAAGCACCATCATGTCTTCAACAATGGTCGCTACTGTCGCAAAAACGTTAACCATCAAGGGCAGCGCCGGCTCCAACTGTCCCAGCTGCGGCTTCGACCTCCCGCCGCCGTCGCCCACCGCAGCGGCAGCAGGCTCCCCCAAGGACCTGACCGCGGCCCAGGCGCGCATCGCCGAGCTCGAAAAAGAGGTGCGNCGCCCTCAACGACAAGGCCGCCATGGCCATCAACCGCTGGGCCGAGTACGAGGTCGAGCTCGCCCGCCTGCGCTCCCACCCGGCCGTCACCTCGTCGCCCACCTCGCCCCCGCGCCGCAACGGCAGCCTCGACCCTTCCTCCTCCCAGAGCCCGACGCGCAGCCCGTCGTATCTGCAGCAGGGCACCGAGCGAATCTCCAACCTTCTCTACTCGCGGAAATCGAGCACCAGCCTACGAGGCGGCGCCCAAGCTGCTGCCTCGGGTCGTCCGCCCGCTCTACAAACGGGAGGAGGAGGAGGGTCGCCTACCGCCGGCGCGCTGTCGCCCACAAGACTCGACTCGCCGCTCCCATCGACGCCGACAAACATGACCGAGGACCTCCTCGAGGCGCTCAACCGCGAGCAGAGCCTCCGTCAAGAGGCCGAGGGCCGCCTCAGCGCCACCAGCAAGGAAATGGAGGAGCTCAGCGCCGCCCTCTTCGAGCAGGCCAACGAGATGGTCGCCGACGAGAGGCGAGCGCGCGCCAAGCTCGAGGAGCGAGTCGGCGAGCTGGAGAAGCGCGACGCCGAGAAGAGGAAGCGCCTCGATCGGCTGGAGAGCGCCATGAACCGCATCGAGCGTGTCAAGAATCTCCTCAAGGAGTGAGGCCCCAAACTCATCACAGTATCGATGACGGCACACACACACACACATTACGACGACACAAGAATTTTACCCCGCGACCAAGAAGGTCGTCAGGATTTCAATATTTCTTAAGCGAAACGAACATTATTTACCTCATCAGGATTGTGCCCTGGCGCTATCGATCGAGCCGAGTCGTTAGACTCGTTGCGCTATCGAAAGGATGGTGAAACAACAAATCCACGCCTGCAAGGGAGGGCCAGACAACACGACCAAGGCAGCCACGAAAATTCATCATTGACGGTCTTTTCGTGTTTCACCGGTTCATTTTCAACTTGCGAGCGACTTTTTATCTTTTTTACGAGCAAATGCTTTCTGATGGCCAATTCGGGCCAAGCATACATATACTTAATCTTCTAATATCAGCAACCCGACAGCACGCTGGACTCTTTTTATAACTATACCAAGGCAGGTTATTTGGTTTTTCTTTTTTTTCTTGGCAATTGCTTTTTTATTATATCAAGTACGGCAAGGACGTACAGCATAGCATCGCGCGGGGGGGGGGGGGAAGAGAGAGAATGGGTTTTGGAATTTTGTAGTTACTGGAATAGAAAAATTGGTGACTGTGTTTTTTTGGTTTTGATTTGCTCGTTTGGTTGTTATTAATAGATGGGACAAGGAAAGAACTTGTTCAGAATACAGACATGTTTTTTATTACACATCATTTTTTTTACTCTTGTGAATGTAACTGGGGTTACTTGGAGATTCACGTCGGAACTTTACATCGTTGCCATGTTATGCAATGGCGTATAAAGATATTTTATAATAGAACATGATATCTAATGCGAAGAAGTACCTATTGGGTTAGAACTCAGCTGTAAATCTAGAGTTTGAAATAACTTGGACGCATCCCATTGCTATCAATTCTGATGGAGCCAGCGCCGTGCCGCGCGCCAGAAAGGGGACTCACTATTCTCCGTCTGGGCGCCGTTTGAGTCAACGGGCAAGCAACCCTTCAAACGGATGCAGAGTGCGTAATCAACCAATTCAACCAACTGAAGGTCCTCCGCAGCTGGATTGGAGTTGGTTGGTACTATACAACCGCTATCGCCGATGTTTACAATGTTAAACCCGATGCAGAAACGCGTCACTGCCAGGACGGCAGAACAATACCCTCCCTGCTCCATGACCGCATGCTCTGTGCCATCCCAATCGTATGCCTATCAAGACGTGTCCGCAGTGGCGATACCATCCGTCCAGCACTGCTGAATGACCTTTCCGTCTCCGCGGACATAGACGGTATCGACAACAGGTCAGACGCCATGCGAGAGAGCTTAGGGTATCTCGTTTCGTTCTCCTTCCACCACAGCAATGGAGCGAGCTGGTACTTCTCGTCCGCAGTGGGGAATCTATCTACATCTATCTACCGACGCCTGAGGTAGATAGATGGGCGCCCAATAGGTGCACCGTCCCGTACACGCACCGTCCCCTGCTGAGTCAACGCCCACACATCAAAATCCCGCAGAGCCTGTACGGTCTCCTGGTCGGATCTTCGTAGGGCTATGGACTATCTCTATCTCTTAAATGACAAGCCCTTGTACCTCTTTTATGTCCTTGTATATGACATTTACTACAAGTTGGTCGTGGCGAATCAGTGCCACCGCCTCATTCACTCTCAAAAGATGGCAAGCCTTATGGTGGGCTCCGGGACGAGCGACTCGACGATCTGAAACCCCAACGAGATGGCTGCCCAGGTATCCCGACGTTTTATCTACTACTTCCTTGGGGGCGTGCTGAGTTTGTCCTCCATACAGGGTAGACGGTGGCCCGGAAACTTAGAGCGAGGCTAGGCAGCCTGTGAATCTGCCTAGCAGGAGGCAGTGTAACGTATGGAAAACAATGCACTGGAAGCCCCTAAATGCTTTCCTAACATACCGGTACCTGGTACGCTGCCTCAATTGATAGGGCAATTGATACGTCAATTGATACGTTAATTCGTACGGCAATTCGTACGTCAATTGATACGTCAATTCGTACGGCAATTCGTACGTCAATTGATACGTCAATTGGTACGTTAATTGGTGCTGCAGGCGCTGGCTCAAGCGCTGGCTCAAGCGCTGCAACGTTCGTACAGGGGCACTGCCACAGTGCCTCGAGCGCTAGAAGCCTCTGCCACAGGCGCTGCCTCAATTGATACATCAATTCGTACGTCAAATTCGTACGACAATTCGTACGTCAAATTCGTACGACAATTCGTACGTCAATTCGTACGTTAATTCGTACGTCAATTCGTACGTTAATTCGTACGTCAATTTGTACGTTACGTAATTCGTACGTCAATTTGTACGTTAATTCGTACGTCAATTCGTACGTTAATTCGTACTTTAATTCGTACGTCAATTCGTACGTCAATTCGTACGACAATTCGTACGACAATTCGTACGTTAATTCGTACGTTAATTCGTCGACAATTCGTACGTCAATTCGTGGCACAGGGCGCTGCCGCAGGGCACTGCTACAGGGCATCGAGCGCTGTGGTACTTCTAGGCCCCGCTGTGGGACGCGCTAAAGATTCTGACTAATGAGAGGCTGCTGACAAAGAAAAACCGCGTCTGTAGTAAAAACGCACCTACGTTAATATTAATTCCCTTGTTATTAAGAAAATAAAATTTAAGTATATATAATATACTTTATATATAAGGTAGCTATATAAATAGGTTAATTACCTTACCTTTATGCTTTAAAAGTAAATTAAAAGACTTATAAATTATTAAAAAATTACCTTTAAAGTATAAAAGTAGGGTAGCTAACTGTAATGGTGGCTTAAATCTAAGTTACAGAAGGTCTGTTTCTTAGGAAGTAAGTTAGGTTGAATAGCTACAGGGTAGCTATGAGCAGTTCACAGTAGTATTATAGGTGTATAAGTCCGTTAAGAGATTAACTCTTAATAGAAGAACTATTGCTTAGATTAATTAATAGAGATCTAGACTATCTAGCTACTGGAATACCTCCTTCTTAAGTACCTGTCTAGCTCTCTATTGTAGCTACTGATCGATCCGTTCGAGTGTTCGGTCGCCTCGATCGCGGTCGACTGTGATCGAATGTCAAGCATTTCGATCACCTCGCGAGGTCACGTGACCTCGCGAGCTAATTAGGCCACCTACAGGCCCGTCTACCTTGGTAGCGTTTATAACACTAACCTACTTATATAGCTCACTTATATATAAAGTATATTATATAAAAAATTAAACAGTATTTTATTTACTTATTTATTTACTTACTCATTTACTATATTATATAGTTTATAATTNATATAATATATTTAAATTATTTTTAAAATATAAAATTATAAATAACTTTTTAATAATATTTTATATTAAAAGTATAATTTTTAACTTTAATATTAATCTTTAATTCTATTTTATATTTTATCGGCACTTATTACAGCCCAGCCGTTATAGCTGTAGTTATTCTTTTTAGCTTAGTAGAATAGCACCTTGTATGTATAACACCTCTCTCTATGCAAGGAACCATGCGCCTCGGTCAAGATATATAACGCCTCGGGTGTCTTAAACGATATGGGAACGGTGAGGCGCTACGTAGAATAGCAGTTTCAGCGGTTGCAGCGCGGTGCCAGCCATAGGCGTGGCTTCGCTTGACAAATCGTCTGCTAGAGTGCTTTGATGACTTCGCACGCCGCCTCGAAGTGGTGCTCGCTAGAAGCGCGCTAGAGGGCACTGCAAGACTTTGTCCATTGTCTGGTAACCCTTGATGAAGCATTCGCCGGCGAAGGCGGTTGTTGTAAGCTTTCACTTTTTTCGCCGTACAGTTCAAAACGCGGATCCCCATGTGTTCAATAACTTGTGCATGGTGCTTCAATTGTCCCAAGTGCGCGTGCCTAGCGGTGTTCAAATGGGACAAGGCTGAAGCTGTCAACGACCGTTTGATGCCATTAAACTCTTGTTGACATTCCCGGCACCAAATGATATACCATGTGGTACTTGCTGCCACTCTTCGCAGATTTCCAAGTATTCTGAATGCACCGTCGGACTCTACTTCATTGAACGTAACGGAATCGCGGTTTTCTGAGACCAAAACGTTCCGCAATTGTATATGGCTGCTTGATCGGTAGCTCGCGGTCTGTGTTAACTATTAAAACCAGCGCATTAGGGTTAGCATCACGTACAACATTACGCGTTTCAACCGCACTGTGGTCTTACATTTGTACTGGATTCGCTATTTGTAGCTGATTGCTCGTGTACTATGTACTGATCGGGTTCCTGTTGCGTCACAGGGCTCCCGTGTGGGGGTAATGTAACCAATTGCTGCAGGCGTATTAGTAGGATAGCAAATATACAAGACTGCTCCTGCGGCCGTACCTCATCTGAGGGCTGCTCTGCTGCTTGGGCCATGCTTCCATGCCTTCCATAACCGCCCTGTATACCCGCGATGCGCTCCTGGCAGCTATTAAGGGTAGCTTGCAACCTGTTGACAGCTTCCACGTAAGGCATAATCACCTCTCGCGGTGTATTAGCGACGGTGTCAATTTGCGCCAGACTGGTCTGTAGCGCAAGAAGTCTTCTCTTCAGCGCATCCTTTTCGCTTCCAATCGTCGTTTCTTCGAGTAACTTCGTAATGAGTTCAATCTTGACCGTTTCGCTTGCTCGTAGCCGCGACGTGTATTTTTCAGGACCCTCAACATCACACAGCAGTTCAGCAACCCTGGCAGCCGCGTCCGCGGCTTCAACTACAGACGCTGTCCAAGCTGTATAACAGGTCGACAAAGACATGTCGCCACAGTGATGCTCTGTTGAATCAAGCCGTTTGTTGTTGTCCCGGCAGACATTGACACGAACGCTGGTGCCTCAGGGGCTGAAGCGGGGTGGGGCGTTTGCGACCACTGTGATTGGATGCCCAGGCTCTGTAGGGCTTGAAAGGTGTTGAGAACGCTCTCTGGCCCCCCNTCCCACAACGCAAAGTTCTGGCAGCGAGCTCATCCTTAGCCAAGCTGCCTATCCGTTATTATGGAAATGCAAGCTCCAGGCAAGGCCTGTAGCCCCAGCTTACCGATGGACTGGAGCCCGACCTGTACGGAAGAGCTGAATGGTAGGTATATCAGCTCCCTTAATAGTGGCATCGCGTCTGCTAACGTCAGTCAATTCAGAGCAACAACCAGCGCCTCCAAATGAGACCACTCCTGTTCAGTTGCACCACCCCTCTCTTTCTACGAATGAGGCAAACTCTCGCGGATCGATACGATACGAGATTCGCGATAGAGAGATACTGAAAATAGTGGAGAAATTTCGAACGCACGATAATCGCATCGAGGTTACCATAACGCTACTTTTCACTGGCACAGAGAAGCCGGATATCAACAAAATTATACTGCGCTAGCGTAGGAAGTGTATTTTTGAGGTATACAAAGGCGATTCAATACAAGTCAGATCTACCTGACGGCTGTACCTCTGCGAACAGCCGTCTTTATAGCGGTTATGTACTGTACGTGTGGTTCTATCAGCCAGTGGTTATAACTGGAGGGATAACGTTCGTATATTTACACCCTATAGCTAGTACCAAAGCTTGTTTTTACCCCACCGCCACTGGTGGACTGCTGGGTCGAGGCCGTTATAGTTCGACTTACACGGAGGCAATGCTATGAATGTGCAGAGTATGTATCGAACTGTATCTAGATAATCCTGGCATAAAGAGGAGCATTTGAATAAACGAGAGGAGAAATGATCCGGATATCTCGTGTGATGACCTGTGCATGTTTTGTCGCATGGTAGCCGATGACGGTGGGGCCGCAATCGCGTAGACCTCACAACGAGACCAGTGATCGACGCTCCTTCGGGGTCATACATTGTATGCATGAAAAATATTTATCCCATCAGGTATTCCAGTATAAGATAAACGCATAAATAGTCAAGTACGCTCGCAAACATAGTTGTAAGAGGCTGTATACGGTATATTCAGATCCCACGCCAACGAACACTCAATCCGGGCGGTGATAAGAATTGTGGATCCATACCCGCACGTGATTTCGCACCTGGTGCCACAGAAACCGCAATGTCGACGTGTCGGGTTACCTTGTCGAGCCACCAAAATGCCTATGAACTAGGAACGCGCCCTCGCATTGTCACATCAGCCCTCGGTCGTCGCAATATGAAATACGCCATACACTCGCGATAACAGCGTGCATCGAATATCTCACTCCATTTCTGCACGATCCGCCGCTACCTTCTGCTCGGAAAAGAAGATCCATAACGCCTCAACGATCCTCCGCTATGGTGACGTGCAAGCATGTGCCGCAGACCAAGGCCCTGCTGGAGCATGTTGCAGACCTACTGAATCTTGACGGCTCTGCGCCTCCACATAAGCACCGGGAATGGTCGCGCCGTTCAATGCTTCTGTTAAGCGGAATTGTGGACCAGATTGGCCAGATACCTACCTGCACTCATTATAAATTGAACAAAGAATTGACGGCGTGGGTGGTTGAATTATTGGCGAATGATGATGACACTGTTACGTCAACAAGATACAAGGAGTATCACAGGAAACTCGCACAACTAATGAAAGACGTGGCGCATAACGGCAGTTGTCTCTTGGAGCCTACACCTAGTGATGAGCCTACGATGCCGCGGAAACAAGCAGATGATAGTCATTTGAACCGCTCTTCTCCCGCTGCCACACCGCCTGTTACGACATCCCACGACCCTGTACAGCTCAATCAGCCCCTGGAGTCCACCACGTTGAGTTTCCAAAGCCCGGCAGAAAGCGAAACCGTTCCACAGCCTCCGACCGCTGAATCGGAAGGCGCATCACAGAGCACGACAACCACCACTAAGAATTGCGAGGAACGACATGTTAGTCTTCCCGCGCAATCATCCGAGGTTCCAACTGCTGAGAACAGATTCCCCCNGATCACCGGCCAATACGAACAGTGCGCGGAATGCCCGGCCCGGGACACGGCAAGGTGCGCACTCCAGCCCGTTGGCTAACGAGCAAGTGGCGAGTTCTACCGCTGCCAATCAGCCGGTGTGTGTCACCTCCTCTCCCGAGCCTAGCCAAAATCAACACAGTCATGTCAATTTTGATGTGCTACTCCGGACTCTAGGCGTTGGCTGGCCCACTCTGCTGAAGAGGAGAAGAGAGGGTGACACATGGGCAATGTTGACCCCAGCCTTTGAAGCAATCTTTAATGCTCCCATCAACGCAGGTGCATTAGCAAGTCGGTACCACCACCTGAAGCAGAAACACCCATGGGTGGCCGACTATGTGAAAGAACCAATGTCTGAATGCACAGGCAGTCCTTATTTGGTTGGTAATGCAGCCGCGAGCAAAGCTTCACTTGCATCTGGGCACATTGGACCCCAGCTCAGCCCCCTTGATGGAGCAACCTCGAGAATACGATCCTCGCGTGGCTCACCGGTTCGGCTAGTTTCTTGTTCCGAAGACCTAGCTAGCGACGAGCTTGAGGAACAGGTCCAGTCAGAATTGGGAACCACGGAGAACCGGAGCGAGGTCATTGATCCTCGAGCGCACCCCCAGGCTTTTTTTAATAAGTCAATCAGAGCAGACCATGGAGTCAACAGGGGCTCAATGGAGAGCGACGCTGAAGCACAACCCACAGTCGATGAGCGGGCGTCGAAACGGCAAAAGAGGTTCCATGGATCAGACATACATAACGATTTCAATACTCCTGCGTCAGATTTTATCACAGCTAGAGACGGTTCCACGCAAGACGAGATCCCAGATCGCCTTTCGGGGCATCCAAGCAGCGATGTGAGTGGGGAAAGCACAGATTGGCGGGACGCCCTTTCAAAACTCCCACGCCACTGGCAGTGGGTAGCTGTGAAAAGAAAAGAGGGGGTGAAATGGAAAGATATAGCGAGGGAATATAACATAATTCAGGGGACGGAGGACAGCGAGGGAGCAGTGCGGAAGAAGTATTGGGATCTGACACGAAAGGAAACCTGGCTGTTGCGCTTTGTATCTGGTGGGGAGACAGAGTAAGCACCGGACGTAGATATTCATTTGTCGTTCATGTCAGCATGCTTCTTCTGTTCACGAAGTGCGGCATTGGTTAATGCATGCTTTTTTTGTTCAGATATTAAGCGCAAGGAGATGTACTGCCTTACAAAATTGCTTTAACTGATAGTAAAAGATATACGAAATATATTTATAGAAATACTGTTATTCCCAGTTGTACATGATGCTCTTTCTAGGCACAAACTATGCCGAGCTTCCACGTTTATTCGGCTTTCTCAAGTGGCTTGGTTCAGAGCATTTACACGATAGCTCTCACTGCGCTCAACCAGCTCCGCGTGCGTGCCTGCCCTGGTCCGCACATTGCCCATTCTCAATCAAAAAAATGACATCGGCTCTCCCAATCGTATGCAGACGATGCGCGATCGCAATTACCGTCATATTGCTGCTCTTCGTGGCCTTCTCGATGCCATCCTGCAGCAGGCGCTCGTCTTGTGAATGAAGCCTATGACGAGTTCATTACTTGGGATCGCAAACCAGTACGTATCCTTTCGCTGATTCGCATGACCTAGCTAACTGATTAGGCCCGATGCTGCATTGCGGTGTTTGAGCTGCCGTTGGGTACTGATGTGGAGATTGAAGTCGCGGCGTATATTGACGCCAAATGGCGCATCTAGTGTACAGAGATCGCCAGATATAAGCAGCTATGCAGCTACATAGATTGATATTTATTTTAAAATAAAGATGCAATTCTGTGCAACGTGAACCACGAAATGCAGAGTTATTCCATTTACCTTCAGGATTTAGTGAGGAAAACGGCTCTGAAGCCAAGGAATCTCCACGGCTCACAGGGTTACAACTAAAAACGGGAGAGCTTCTAAGGGCTGAAATAGGACCAGAGAAATTAAGGCAAATAGTGTCTCCTCTGCGAAGTGCCAGATTCCATTCGGCATCTTTCAGCGAAGTCTTGAGTGAATCGACCTGCGCACCGGCACGCCTGACATTTCGTTCGTCCTGGAGAGCGTATGTGATGAGACTGGATTTCGTACTTCAAAGTCCGTCTCATGTATATCAACAATACAGAAATAAAACTATTGCGAAATCCGGCTTCTTTACTGATATTATGAAAAAATATTCTTTCCCCATACCGCTGTTGCCAGCCACGCGGTGGGGATTACGACTATCCGTATGAAGCAACTCTACCGAGCTCCGACACCGGTTTAAGTCACGAATCGACTGTCCCGATTTCACATAATTGCACTAACTAGATTGCTAATGCTTTCCACGGAATACTTTTTGGTAGTGTTATAAATATTCAAGAATGCCAGCCGTGTTATGTCCACGGCTTCAGATAGCCACAGCATCGAAGGTGGTCCCGAAATCGCCACAAAATACAATACCAAACCACACAGTCCATTTATCGATCAGATGAAAGGTTTCACGGTTTGTCCAGTTACTATAAAAGCTATAGGTGCTTGGTGGCTAATCTGAGTGTGGTAGAGGCTCGTGCGATTCGTTGCAGAAGCACCCCCGTCCTCCCCGTTTGCGATGCTGCGCGGCAAATGTAACCTCTTCCGATCTTATTGCATGAACAGGTCTGTTGTCCCCATCGCCAGCGGCATCAGACAACACAGCTCCGCCAGCACATGTTCGTTTCCGTCCCCGCCACAAGCCTCCTCCTTCAACGCAATCTTCCCATCCTCCAGCACCAACACGTCTTCCAACTTGACCTCCCCGTCACGAATCAACCTGCAGCAGGACTTGCCATGTTTATACCTCGCCAGGCCTTGCGCCACCACCGCGGTCACCTCTCTTCCCTTTTCCTCCCTCATCGTCCTCTTCACCACCTCGTTCACCAGCACCTTGCGCAGAAACTCGAGCATCCGCGGCGCATCCGTCAGCGTGTTGTACATGTACAGCGTCAGCGGGTCCTCGCCGGCGTCATTCTCCTGCAGTAACCCCTCGG
>JANAKD010000650.1:0-15048 GCA_027627215.1 Lecanicillium saksenae | reverse complement strand
CACTAACCTCGCTGCCCCCAATGCCTCCGGTGCCTGTGCTAGCGACAACGGCTAGCGGTATTTCCGACACGCCAAAGCAGCTAGACAGGGCCGCCATTGCACCCGCTAGAACTATGTCGCGACGCAAGACGCTGCTGGAACGCATAGAGGGATGGTGGGATTTAGGGTTACTGGACAAGAGGCAGACACTGTTTAGAGCCCAGAGCAAAACAGTGGCGGAGCAAAATTTGTAGGAGGTGATGATTCCATTATCAATTGGGAAGATCAGCTCGAGGAGGACGCAATCAACAACGGTTCCTTGTTTGGCATGCCTTACCGTGTGGTGCTATGGGCAGGCCTGCTCCTGCTACAGCACTACTGCAGGTGAAGTAGCATTGCAGAGAAGGCATGGATTTTTCTTGCCACGTTGTGTATGAATTAGTGTGTCATTTTTTTCTACGTCGTGTTTGAATTTTACATGCAGTTTTCGTTATCTCAGGGGCTAGGCTTAAATCGAGACTTGCCTGGTAGTCTCGGCAGGCAGTATTAATCAAGAGTCGGCGCAATAACCAATTTTAGCATCCTTGCCTCGCTACCTCGCTGGTAGCCCCAAAGTTTAAAAACCGTTCTTCGAGGGCTCAGACGGAGGTTTCCGCAACATGTGAAATGTCAACTGCCTTGGGGTAGGGAGAAAGTTAAAGAGTGGGAGCGGCCCGTTAATGTCAGCCTCAGCTGTGTGGCCGTCGGTTCGCCCAGTGATCCCCCTTTGTCCTGCAGGAGTGTGGTTTATCAATCCAGCCCAGGTTGGTCTTATTAGCTCTTGGCAATATAAATTGCCTCCCACCACCACTACCAGCCCTGCAATTGCCCGTCAGCGATCTAATGCGGCGCACAGGTCTGAAACAGACTCCTGCGCTGCTTCATAGTGCGAAGTGGAACGCGGGATTGGCGTGTAGGGCCAGCGCAAAGGCCAAGCCGTCTACAGCCGAGACTTGAAGTCTTGGGACTAGACACTCGAGTCTAGCGTGAAGTCTGGCGAGGTGGTCTTGTTTCTCGCCTCCAGCTCACTAGTCCACTTAGTCCGTCAGCACCAGCGGCGATACTTTTCGGTGTATCTGCCGAGGCTGACTAAAAGCACTTTACACTGCTCGGGCAATTGCAAATAGCACAGGAGGACTCAGTTGCCCATGTACGGAGTACTGCAATCGGAATCGCCTGAGCCTTGCCCCCCACCCACTGGCAAATACGTTGTCGATTGCATCTCACCAGCGTCCACCAAACTCCACTGAGGCGTCGGTGACTTGGGACTGGACTTTTAAAGACCTTGTCGTGTGTGCCCCCAACTTCTTCTTGTCTCGTTGTCTCGTCACGCAATAAAACAAAGGCTCACCCCTATCCTCTGTTGACGGGCTGCTCAGTAACCTTTCGACATTCATCACAATCCTCCGGCCGCATAGTCTGGCACTTGCGACTGGTAGTGGCATCACTTTTCCTCGCTTTACTCCTTACCCACCCCCGCAGTTCCCCCCAACCACTGCCCTTCTACATCGATAAACATGTCGTCCCTCAGGAACCTGCTCTCGGGCAAGGTGCGCTCTCAGTCCGGCTGCTACACCTGCCGACTGCGCCGCAAGAAGTGCGATGAGAAGCGACCTGTTTGCGAAGGCTGCGCGGTCCTCGAAATCACCTGCTTCTATGGCGAGCAAAAGCCTGACTGGATGGATGGCGGCCCCAAGCAGCGCGCCATGGCTGAGACCATCAAAGCCCAGGTCAAGAAGCAGGCCAGTCAGCGCCGCGACCGCAAGTACCTAGAAATGCTCGAGAATGGCACTCGCATGGTCAATCTCAACGATGATGGCACCACGAATGGCCACGCAAGCGATACCGCTGCCGTCTTCTCTGAAAGCGACAACGCCTTCGAGACATCACCCAGCTCCATTAGCGCCACTACTGGCCCTTCGCCAGACGCGCCTTGGCATCAGCAGCTCATGGGATCCAATGGCTCGCGAAAGAATGACTACGACTCGGCCCAGGATACCCACCTCATCATGAACTATGTGGACTTTGTCTTCCCTTACCTGTTCCCCTACTACCAGCCACCGATCCTCGTTGGTGGCCGCGGCTGGGTCCTGGACGCTTTCCTCCACGGCAGTCGATCCATCTACTACACGGCCATTGCGCTGTCTTCCTGGTTCTTTGGCGTTCTCCTTGCGGGAGGCGAAGAGAAGCATGCTGCCTGCACCGATAGAATGGCCAGGCAGCTGCATCATCAGATGGGAATCAGTCTGACGGAGCTTCAGAAGAACATCTTCGCCATTAGCGCCAAGAAGGACAACTTTGACATCCGTGAGGGCCTCTCCGTGATGCAGAGCGTCATCCAGATGCTCGTTTTCGAAGTCACTGCCGCCAACAAGGACAACTGGAAGCTGCATCTCGACGCTGCTGTTGCGCTCTTCATCAAGATGCTCCCGCAGCCCGAGCAGTGGACAGAGAAGCTCAATGCTCTGTGGACGCCGAAGTGGCCTCCTCCCGAGATGGGCCTCCGTCGTCCCTGGAGCACTGACCAAGCTGCACTGCGTTTCTTTGGCGCCAATCTGCTGTACATCGATGTGATGTCAAGCATTACCATGTCAAAGCGACCCCGGCTTACAGGCTACCACGAATCGGTCATCCCCAGCTGCCCGAAAAATAAGCTCTCGACAGAGCCGCAATCGGCCGGCCCGCTGCTCATGGAAGAATTCATTGGCCTCCAAAACTGGCTTGTCCAAACATTGGGTGATGTCGCTGCCCTCGACGCGTACAAAAAGGAGCAGCAAAAAGCCGGCACGCTCTCCATGGCGGACCTTGCCTCACGTGGAGATGTCCTGGTCCAGGTAGTCAAGGCCGGCATCCGCCAATTGGAAAATATGGACTACTCACAGACTTCTGTCGAGCGTGTTGTTTCCGTCATTCGCGACCCGCTGTCCAGTTTGAACCCTTCCTCTGCGACAGCCAAGCCCAACTTCATCATCCAGAACCTGATCTGGTGTCACGCCGCGTTCATTTACCTCCACACGGTTATCTCTGGATGGCAGCCACTGGATCCTGATGTGCGCCGCTCCGTTGAGAAGGTGACAGAGTTGCTGGTCGACCTACCGGATGGCAAGACGATGCAGTCGATGGCCTGGCCATTCTGCGTCGCTGGCTGCATGGCGCCGCCCGAATATCACGACAAGTACCGCGGACTGGTCACCCGCCTCGGTCCATTGCAAGTCTTTGGAACCATCCAAGAATCGAAGAAGATTATGGAGATTGCTTGGGAAAACAGTGCTTCAGCAGACGACAGTTGGGATATTGCCAAGTGTCTGAACAGTCTCGGACATGGCGCCCTGCTCATTTAAGAGGATTTAGCCTTATTTGGGCCGTGAAAACAAGATATGATATCCAATCGTGGAGTTTCAGGCGCTGGGGATTGCTTTCGTATTTTCTTTGACACCATTATTCACCGTGGATCACCTGTGGGAACCCTTGTGGCCAGTGGTTGACAGGGTCTGCAGATGAGCAGGTACTGGTGAACAGACTACTCTCTTTTGGTTTTTTCGTTCAGTCAAATTTTCTGAATTGTAGCAGAAGCAATGAAAAATTAATATATTTCCATCAAACACAAGCCACGTGCATCAATGAGGCGTCAGGTAGCCGATGGCCCGAGATTTGCGACATTGACAGCGGGCCTGTGGATGTGTTTCGCGGCTGAGCTAGTTTTAAACTTTGGAGGCTCGACAGCATGTCACCCCTCCTCTTTTCTTGCAGCTGCCATAGAGCGGGCCTGTGCCTCTCCATTTATGCGAGCCTTGCCTCACTTTACCAGTATCCTGCTCGCCATTGGGCGAGTGCTTTGACGTTTCGCCAAGTTTTGCAAAGCCTTTGTTGCCCGCTCGACACTCCACGCTCGTATATGGTGTGGCTACCCTTTTAGTCTCCGTAGTCCTAGATTTTAGTTGGGCTCCAGGCACCCCCCTAGTTATTAGCCACATCGGAACCCGGAGCCTTGTTAGTGCCAGAAAACTTGCTCAATCCTGCGCTGGTGGTGTCAGGCGTGTGACACAGCGAACCATATTTTTGGGCTGGCGAATCCGCCTGGGTGCAGTGATCGCCTTATTACGGGGCGGCAACGCTGGTGGGCGAAGTAGCATGCGCACACAAGGGTAGACGCGGGACCTAATTAATGGGACAAGGGGACACGCGATCACAGTAGCTGCACCTGAATTAGAAGGTACCTGGGCAGATGTGAGCAAGTTTCTGAGGCGAGGCTAGCCCATTGTTGGGTGGGCGGCCTGGAAAGCCACGCGGTGATAAAGCTCGTTACTTGCCCACCACGGCCGTTTCCAGATATTCTCTTTTTCTTTTTTGCACTCGTGTCCTAATCAAAATATTTCTACCCCAGACCTCATTGTCTGCTTTCGTCCCTTTGGGTATTGTGTACTCTTGCGGTCTCTTACATTCAGCGCATTGTGCCCTACAGTCAGCACCAACATCAACAAGACGAGCTGATTGTCATACTACGACGCGAAGATGGACATGTCTATGAGCACCTCCAGCATGAATATGCCCATGAGCACAACGACCACCGGCATGCCAGCTGGGCACACGATGGGTGGCATGGACCACGGCGGCATGGATATGGGCGGCATGAGCATGGGCGGCAGCGGTGGCAAGCAGTGCAAGATTGATGTAAGCCGCGACACCTCCAGACGGCTTACCAACAACCACTAACCATTCGGCGTTATCAGATGCTTTTCAACGTCAACACCATTGGCAGCTGCTTCTTCACCAGCAAGTTCTACATTGACACTCACGGCCAATTCGCTGGCGCTTGCATCCTCGCCCTTGTCCTCGTCGTTGCCCTCGAGGCTCCGCCGCGCCACGCGCGAGTTCGACCGCTTCATCACCAACCAGCACATTGCGCAGTACCGGGCTGGCAATGGCGTCGTGGCCTCCAGCAAGGATAGCGCCGACGGTGCTGTCGTCGCGCCATGCGCCCCCTATCCCTCCCTTCCGCCCGAGCCTGGCTCAGCAGGCCATTCGTGCATTCCTGCATATGCTCCAGTTCGGAACCGCCTACATTGTCATGCTGTAAGTGTCTCTCCTCTCGGGATAATCTTTTCGGCGCACAAGTCGGGTGGAACATCGGGTTGCTAATAAAGTGTCTCACAACAGATTCGCCATGTACTACAATGGATACATTCTGCTCTGCATTGTCCTTGGCGCTTTCATTGGCTACTTTGCCTTCAACTGGGAGCCGATTGCTGTCTCGTAAGCCATTTTATCCTGACCTGCCCGAGACATTCGTATTAACCAAACGTCAGTGATCAGCCCAACGGTACCAAGGAGGCGACTGTGTGCTGCGGTTGAGAGAATACGCCACGGATAAGAGCCTGATTCTTGTGTGTACTTATTTTATCTGATCACGATCTATTTAGCGACTTTTATTTGGCATTGCCATGGACATAATACAGTTACTTATCACCACGACCCACGACGCGCTGCTCCATTACTGATAATGCACTTCAACGTCTATAGCTCATCTGCGTGAGCAGTAGGGTTCTCGCCAGCGGATGTTGTAACCGGCTTCTGGTCCTTGGTCTGGCCTGACTTTTTAGCGTGCAGCTCCAATGCAAGCAGCTCTCGTGGGCTGCCATTAGAGCTGCAGCTGGAAAAACGCCACCAGTTTCCGTAGTACGTTCCCACGACATTGGTCAAAATCCAACGAATCGGCGCTGGCATGGGTGGCCAGTTTGTCCATTTCCCATTCTCAAACGTGCGGTCGAGGTTAAGGAAGAAGAATGGGACAACGTCTGTCATGCCGGCCTTGGTGATGGTTTTCTTGCCCCATGTCTTGAAAACAAGGGCGGCAGCAGCCGCTTCCTCGCTGCCTTCGGCTGGGGCATTTCGGTGTTTGGCGAGGTCGGCAATCGTTTTGACTTCACTGTGCAGATGGTTACCGAACCGTTCGCGGAAAGAGTCCATAATGCGAATTAGTTCGTCTGCAGAGAGCTTCGTAGATTTGGAGAGACCCTTCAGATATTTCTCAAATTGCGCGACTCCGTCAATGAACGAATCATGTTCCTTGTGCGTCTCAGCCCAGATAGCTTTGTCGCCGAGAAGGGCCGAGACTTTTTCAAAGAGATTATCCTCCTCATCATGGTGATGCGATGTGACAAACGATGCCCAGGTCAGCGAGTACCCAATGAAGTCTTGTGACAGTTGATCATCAATATAATGGGCTTGTTGATAAATGGAGTTGAAGCCTCTGATCATCGCGTTGTGCACGAGCGCCATGTGAGTCGCGCCAGCCGTGAAGAGATCGGTCTGGGGCAGAATAATTAATAACAACCTGGAGATACGTATTTGAGTAGCGTTTCCTTACTTTGCTTGTGAGATGCTGCGGGGTGGCTACGAGCGGGATTGGCGCGTCGGCCCATGGCGATACAGGAGCTGGTGCTTTCATCATGTACGGTGAGTAGTTGAAGAAGCTCGTCGCAGCAAGGCACGCTGTGCCAAATGCTAGCGTACCAATCATAGACATGACGAGCAATTTTGAGAATAATACTAAAGAAAAATGCAATCTGATGCTCTCCAGAGCGATATGGGATGAAAGTGGTCTGTTTTGTAGCGCGACTCACCCGATTGTGTAGAGTAATGGGGGCGGAGGCGGGAGCTTAGATTACCGTAGCCCCGATTGGCTGGTGTGGCAAATCCCTTAGAACCCGATCCTCTGCAACCTCAACACCCAGGAAACTAACTACAGTGAATGGCGGGCCGCCAGCTTCCCTAGCTCGCGCCGCTGGTAGCTACGTGCTGACCTGGCTCTCGCAATAATATTTCGATACCTCGACTGGAAACACCATTAATAGGTCTCCACACATATGTAGTCACAGCTTGCTTGAAAACTTGGGCACAGAACAAATATTTGGTCAATTTGAAATAACTAAACACAAAGAACAAAGGTAAATGAAAAGCAGAAAAGATCCCTCAGTCACTTCGTTGCCTGTCTGGTAGCGTCTTGGGCAGTGCGGACCGTTTTCTTAGCGGCTTCCAAGATTTTGGTCTTAGATCGCAATTCAGTTCTCTGCTGAAGTCCTTGCGCTGACTCTGCTCCCAAACTATCAACCACGGCATCTTTCATTCGATCGACGTAGTCAGGAGAAAATCCGAAAAGCGCGCCATGAATATCCCTTGCAAAGTTTTCGGTGAGTACACATGTTACATGATGGATAAAGGATTGCAAGGAAAACTGTAATTTGGTACGCACGTTAGCGAAAACAGAACGATGGTATCAACAGGCGTCAGCCTACCGTATAATACGCTTTCAAAACGTCATGAACATCGTTAACCATATTATCTATGGCAGAAGAGTGACATTGCTCCAGTATCTCGTTGCTGATTTGTGTGCTGGTTTTTTCGCCGGCTTTCACTCTGATGTTCATTGCTCTGATAAATGCTGTCACTGTTCGCAAACCTCGCTGTTTTCGAAGTAGGTCTTCATATCCGGGCTCATGGATTTGCGGAAGTCTGTTTTGATCTTCGTGGCAAAAAGCCTCGAGAGTTTCCATCACCTTCTCTAAGCTGCTCTTGTGCATGCCCTTAATCAATCGAAGCAACGGATCATGAAGGAATGAGCCACCGTCAGCCCTAGCGCAAATCGATTTTAGAATTGCTTCAGCTGTCCGAATAACAATCCCAGCAATTTTCTGAATGTGTTTTTCGGCTATTTCATGCCAACGTGCAGTTTGCACCTTGTATAGGCGATGAACGGCATCTGGGTGCACAATTCCAGGCAGCTGAGTGCTGCTGCAGAGGGCAACCTCTTCCTTGATCTTAGCCAGAAACTTGGCAGTTTTCCTTTCTTCGGTCTTAATTTCGTTGTCATTGTCCGGGGTCTCGATAATGTGAGATTCGTCGTCCACTGGACAACGTAACAAGGAATCGATGCGTTTCAAGTAGCCACGGACATCCACATCATGATACTGGAATGAATATGTATGTCCGCTCTCCCTCATCTTCTCTGAAAACGCATCATTCGCATCTCGTATCAGCTTCCGAGTCCATTTCTTTGGATCTTCATGATGCCAGGGAGAATCAAGCGCATCTTTTACCTCAACTGAGTACTTGTGTGCCAAACCGCCAAGGTACATACGTCGCCGATAGTGTTCTGATGTTGCGGGGTCGAGACTGTCATGGTGTGCTTTTGCTTCTTTCAGCTGACGCTTGATTTCTTTCAAGACGACAGGCAAAGCATCCTGGATCTTTTCACTCAGCAAGCTACCCAGAAACCTTTTCAGCATAGCTGAGCCCCTTCGGTCTTTGGGTACCTGAGACCACGGTTCTCTCCCAAATAGACGCTGTTCTGCGCTATCGAGATCAAATGCAGCATCACGTTCTTCTTCTTCCTTTGTCATATTTTTGACGACAAACCAGCCATGCTCGAAGTATTCAGAGATGCTGCCCTGTCTTCCGCAGACAGCATCAACGACGTTCATAATCTGGAGATTGTCAGCAATATCCTTCTCATCAGAAGCTAAACCACGTACAGTAAGTTTCCCCGATATCTCATCGCATTTTGTGAAAACTCCTAGGAGTCGTTTTTTNGTCTACGTAGTCTTTCGCCAGCTCAAGAATACGCTGACTCGACAGGTCTGCACTTGCAGTGGCCACGCAACTGCCTCGAGGTCAGTATTTGTGCTATTAGGGAATGAAGAGGCTATCTTACATTATGATGTTCTCAGGTCGTTTCATGTATTGGATGACCATCTTTTCAACTTCTTCCTTCTCATCTTGCCGAATATCGTGGCCGGATGGTATAAGACCTGGGATGTCCACAATACTAAAGAATGGTTGTTCAGGCCCTTCCACGGTGATCTTGAGAACTTCGTACGCGAAGTTTTTATGGTTGGACCCTTTGTCGGGTTTGATTTTCATATCAATTTCCGAAACCTGGTCATGTCAGCTGCAGTCCAAGAGCAAGTGTGGGCACATGACATACTTCTTTCACAATGTCAGAGAATTTAGCCGCAGTAAGAGACTGCCTCTCTATCGAATGGCCTCTGCTATTCTCATGATCATTATCTTTGGAATCGTTTGATACATAATCAGGCGGTTCGACCGAGATCGTGATTCTGTCCGTACTGTTGGGCTCCGTTTGCTTAGAGACGATTCTCATTGGAAAACGGGTGCAAAGACCTGCACCAACGGGAAAAGGAATTCCAGTCAAGCTCTGGAGCAAAGAAGACTTTCCAACTGACTGCGCGCCAACAACTACGAGCTATAGTTGAGGTCAGACTCTGATTAAAATAGAATACTTGCGGTTTTCAACTTACTTGAGGGGCTGCAACGAAGACGCTGACACTCCTCAGCTCATCAATAGCATTGAATAGCGCGCGACTCACAGCGCTGTCAAATGGGACTTCGGGGAGAATCTTAACCTGCTGGCTTAATTTGTTTGGGAGTTCTACTACTTCACCATCGTCAGCTTCCGTAGCTGGAGTACTGGCGGAAGCAAGGCTATCAGCAGAACTTGCGCTCTCACTGAATCTTCCATCGCCATGTCCCCGGTCGCCCTTTGACAAGGGTGGTGACAACGGGCCAAGGACTGGAGACGACGGCATAGTGTTGGATTAATTTTGCATCAAGAGATTTGAAGCGATTTCGCGTGTCAAGAGGCTGCAGATGAGCTGAAGTACTCTGCACTATATATTCACCCGCTCCAGCATCACGTATTACTTCGCCCTCCTGCAGCTCCACCATTGATTTCCAGATATGGCGACGTGCATTCTGCAACAGCCTGGCTGCTGTCCGAAGGAGAAGGTTGATTGAAAACCGGCCGCAGCCTGTAAATGCGACGTTTCTAATGCAAGCCACGGCGCATCCTAGAGTGCGCAAGGCGGCCATCTGCAGCCACACTGGGCAGACAAAAGTCCTCGTGGCTTATGCTAACTGGTTCAACAGGTGCCGTAAACCGCGGGAAAGTTCCCCCCAGTCTGTCCAACGAGGCTGAGCTCGCCTGTGGCTGTAGGAAGGTGCTGTTGGGACGGGCCGCATCTGCAGCCGCCGGTAACAGCATGGCGGGTGGTGTGGTTGGCCCGCACGCTAATCACTGGTTCGCTAGTTTGTCTGCATGTTGAAGGGGTTTCGCTGGCCACAGACTCGGCTGCAGAATCAAACAACCTTGTAAGGCAGCATGGGCCTCCGTCGCATTCACTTGACAGGTCATCTGCTTCAACTGGGAGACTAGACCTGCAGCCGAGCTGGGCCACATTGTGCTGCCGGCGCGTACTCAAGCAGAGGATATGCGAAGCGCAAAATGCATTCATACTTGTGATATTGCTAAAAATAGTAAAGCTACATCCGAAAATAACCATCTATTTGGTTTGGCTTCCCCTGCATCGCTGCTGGATTAGGCTGAAAATACATTCAAGTCAAACTTCTTGCTAGCGGACTGGTCGGTGTATTGCTTTGCGTCGGCCTTGGTCCAGCCGCCGAAGGGCGTCTTCAGGTCCAGGGTCTCAACGTTGTCAAACTTGGCAAACCAAAGCGGCACATCCTTGGCCAGCTCAACAGTCTTGGAGCCGAAAATGTTCTCCCACTGCGTGGGCGAGGTGTAGATGCCAAAATCGCGCTTGGTGTTGCGGACCGCCTGGATGAGCTTCTTGGCCTCGGCAATGTTGCCCTCCGCGCCGTAGTTGAACGGGTTGCAGACCTTGTCCGTCTCGATGTCGACCCAGATGCGGCGAATGTTCATCTTGTTGCCATCAATCGCCTTGACGAGCTCACCAATCTGCGCATCGTAGGCCTTGCACTTGTTGTCTTTGCCGGTGCACGGGAAGAAGTAGGCGTCAAAGTCCTTGTAGCCCGCGGCCACCGCATTCTTGTAGCTGGGCAGGAAGGTTGGGTCGACGCGGCCGCCCTGCGAGCAGGCCTCCTGGTAGCCGCGGAAGATGGCGCGGGTGAAGCCCTGGCCGAGGGCCTTCTTGTAGGTGGCCGTGTCCACCTCGGATGAGCTGTCGACGGCGTGCGTCAGGGCGCTGGCAACGCCAGCGAAAGAGACAAAGAGAGCAGTGAGACGCATATTTGCTGTTTATTTATGAGTTGAATTGATAACGGTGCTGTCTTCAAGATTGTTGTAATAACAGCTGGAAATTGGAATTGAGTTTTCCGAGACTAGCAGCGCCCTTCCCCTCCTTAAGTACTACGATGCCAGTTACTCATAAGCCTAAGGCTGACCAGGCTAATTTGCATTTATTTTCAGCTTCTACAAAGTTAGACAATATTTTTCTCTTAGGGGTGAGACTACCGCTATAGCTGTAAAAATGTATGGGGCGCCAACGTCATGATCGACGGTGTCTAACACGCGTTAGACGATGCTCCTCCGATCACTACCCCCCTGGAGACCGCTGCGAAGCCTGCGCTGAGCCAGCTGGAATGTCTATCCCACTATAACTCGGAGGCACCGCCTTGAAATGAAACAGAAACGGCACAACTACCATCCGCGATGACCGAGGGCCGGTAAACGCCGTCACTGAGATGGGATCGCAAGGCGAACACTGTAGATCTATACTCGCTACGAGATTGACTTTGAAATATGCCTAGGCCTGCTCGTCGTTCTGCAGACTTAGCCCGATTGAGCGACATCGGCGACGTTGTAAATGGTTGAATCCGGTACCTACTGTTCAGGGTGTGATGGCCATGCGGTAGAGCATGGGAAATCCAAAATGTCCATCCAGATCTGCGACCGAATAGTCAAAGTTATTTGCCCCAATCTTCCAGGCATTAACGAGGCAATGGCAGTGTGCATGTTGCCAATGCGACACTATCTCAGATTGGCTGCAGCCAAGCCAGCCCGCGAACGCGGAGAAGATAGCGCCTCAGCGGAAGCAAGCGGCGGCACTAGCAGATAAAAACGCCCCCACGTAGCCAGTCACGCCCGCCGATGTTCGCAAAAACCCGTCAGCAGCCTGGAGGGCGTCGAGGGGTCTGTTTCCTCTTTGTTTGTTCGTAGTCTCGGTCCTACATGTTTGAGAACCACTTGGCCTGAAGCACAGTCGCAGCGATGCCAAATTTGAACGAGTTGGTGGCCGCCGTGGACGAACCGCAGAATGCGGCGAAGCAGTCCAAGGCGGAGCGAGCCTTTGTCAGACGTCTCGACATCTTTCTCCTCACATTTGGATGCATTTCTCAGGGTATGTCGACGGCTTTATGACAGAGATCTTGACTTTTGGTAGAAAGCTTCTAACATGATCAATCCAGTTATCAAGTATGGCTGCCCTTGGCTTGCAAGCCACAACGCCTCACTGACAACAGTACCAGGTACCTCGACCAGTCCAACATTAGCAATGCCTACGTCTCGGGCATGAAAAAAGATCTCGGCCTCAATGGAAATGAGCTCAACTAGTATGTTGGAGGGAGTTGCGCTCGTATTCATGATGACATGGCCATGCTAACAAAGTAAAGCTTCACGACCTACTTCAACGTAGCGTACTGCATCATGTTGATTCCATCGCAAATCATCATGACCTATGTTCGCCCCAGCTGGTGGCTTCCGTCGGTTGAAATTGTATGGGGAGTCATCACAGGACTTATTGCCATCACGCATAACGCGAAGCAAATCTATGTCCTGCGCGCTTTCCTCGGTCTCTGTGAAAGCGCCGCCTATCCCGGCATGATTACCCTTTTCAGTAAGTGACAAGGCACCAATTCCGCAAAAGCAGTTGTCTAGAGCTGACGTATCTTGACAGTGTCCTGGTATACGCCAACAGAGATGGCCAAAAGAATCGGTTTCTACCACTCTTGCCAGTCTGTAGGGTCGATGCTCTCGGGTGCCCTGCAAGCGGCCATCATCGACAGCCTCGGCGGCTCATCAGGTCTTTCAGGATGGAGGTATGTCTCGAAACCTATGTACTCGACAGGACCGTGAGTAGATGCTTATTTGCAAATAGGTGGCTTTTCGTCGTGAATGCTATCATCACCGTTGTCTGGGGTCTCGCAGGCTACGTCATGATTCCCGACATGCCAAACAAGCCAAACCCGTGGTCGTTTTGGTTCAAAAAGGAGTATTCCGAGCTTGCACTTGCTCGCTTGACTCGTACAAACCGCGTTGATGCGAAGCCGATATCCTGGTCCGGCGCAAAGTTCGTATCTCACTCAAAATATTGGTTCCCAGCAGATCTAACCCTGTTTTCAGGCGTACCTTCACCCATTGGCTGGTCTATGTCATTGCGGTTCTTTATATCGCCATGGTCCTAGGCACCTCTGGCGCGGATTATTTCAACCTGTTCCTCAAGGCTGTGCTCAAGAGTGATGGGACAGCGCGATGGAAAACCACAGATGTCAACGTGATTCCCATCGGCGGTTCCGCAATCACAGTTGTGTTCGGTAAGCTAAGAATACAGTGTCTTTAATGGCTACGCTAACCAGATTCCAGTGTGGGTTTGGGCCTTCATGTCAGATTTCTTCCGTACGCGATGGCTCCTGATTATTCTGCAAGGCAAGCATTACATGATGAAAACTGGTGGTCTTTTTGCTTACACCCTATCCAGCCGCCGTTGCACTCATGGTTGCTATCATCATGAGTGTCTGGACGACACATCCCCAAAGCACACCGCTCTCGGCCGCATACGCCTCGTACTTCATTCAGCGCATGGCTCTCGGAACTGCGCCTCTTATCTGGGCATGGCTCTCAGATTTGTTAGTGGCCATCGCCGATCTGTATGCTTCCACTTCGCTTACATTCCAAACAGGTCCCCAACAGATCCAGAAGGCCGCACACTCATTGTTGGCGCCTCAATTGCTGGTTACTACTCCATTTCAGCCTGGAGCCAGGTGCTGCTCTGGCCTGCCCGCCAGGCACCCTACTGTAAGTCAATAATTGGTGTGCGCGGCATATACTTGAGCTCTAATTTTTATGGTAAGATGAGTACGGCTGGCAGTCCGCTGCTGCACTCTGCACACTCGTAATCGTACTCTGCGTCGTTCTACGCATTGTTGATGTCCGCTTGCTCGCGTAAGTCTCCCTCAGTCTTGCAGTGAAAGTGTTAGATGCTAATGGCATACTCCAGCCCGAAGAGAAAGATGGATGCCGAAGCTGCAGCCGTGATTGCTCAAGAGGCGGAGGACTTTAACGCCATGGACAAAAAATTGGACGCTGAATCTCACATCAGCCCAGTGCAGAGTGCCACTGAGCCAGCACGCAAGTAAGTGATGGCCTGTGAGAGTTTCTTTGGAAGAATGATGTCAATTTAATAAATTACAACGTAAATAACTTGAAAAAAAATTCTGGACCCCAACGCCGTGCCGTCTGTAATGTTCTATATACCGTCAAACCAGAGCTCCTATGCAAAGGCACCGACAAGCGCCATCAACGTGGCTCCGGCAACAACAGAGAGATAGGCGTGCAGTCTCTTGCGGCCCTTGAGAATCTTGTAGCTCTTCTCCGAGATGAAGTCTTCAGCAAGAAGCTGCACTAGACCTGCATAGAGCAGCAGACCAGCGGAAATGGCGTTCATGAGTCCGACGGTGATCAGTCCACCCATGGAAGCAGGATCGTAAATTCGGTGCACGAACAGACCAATTGCCTGGCCCACGGGCGTCGTCACACCATAGGCCAGCACCATGAGCCACGGGCGCAGGGAGCTGCGGGGGAACTGGATAGCGGCAATACGGCTGCCCAGAGCCAGACCCTCAAAGGACTGGTGGAAGCTGACGGCAATAAGGAAGACGACAAAGGCAGGGCCTGTGGCAACTGAAAGCGCCATACCGATGAACACGCTGTGAAACAGAATGCCAGCTTCCAGGAGCATGCACTGCAGCATTTGGCGCTGCTGCTGCTCCGGCGTCTGCGGCGGGAGGCCAGTGGAGTCGACTCGCTTGTGACCGCCTCGCTTCAGTGTCGTGAACTGGCTACCTCGGTTGCCATTCGAACCGTTCGGTACGGGGTCGAGCTCGTCGAGGTCGAGATCGAGATCCGAATCGCCGTCAGCAAAGGCATTGTCGAGAGAATGCTTTCTTGGCTGCGTCGTCGTCGGCGTGGAACCGGGG
>JANAKD010000065.1:0-45564 GCA_027627215.1 Lecanicillium saksenae | reverse complement strand
GTTAGCTTGCCGGTCTGCCAATTGAGCGGCGATGCGGCGATTGAGCTCTGCCGCTTTGAGGATGGCGCCACTTCTGGCATTTAGTGTACTCACCGAGACTACCACGGCCGAAAAGACGACCGGACTTGGTGGACGAAGGGGGAGGGGGAGGAGTCTGTGAGGCGCGACGATTAGCACGCAAGAACCAACAGCGGAGCGAATTGGTTCATGAGAGTGCCTACCTGGAGCTGCGAGGCAGTGGGAGCGCGCGACTGGCGCATAGAGTACGTGCGATGCATTCTGGAGGGTTGTGTGTGGTGAGAAGTTAGATTGGGTTGGATTGAAGCGATTGCAGACGGGAAGGCTGCAAATTGCGATTGTGATAGATTGAGGTGCAAATCACAAGAGGTATCGACAGGGAAAGAATATCGGGAACAGGTCGCAGGGACGGATGGGGCGGTGCGGATGGTTTTATGAGGAGCGGGTGGTGAGCTTGGTTGCTTGCAGGGAAGAGGACCATTACCGTCTGGCCGATGGTTTCTACGGCTACGTCATCCTTTCCTGGGGTGGGTCGCTGGCCCAACCCTGCTTTGGGAGCTTGGGAGCCTTGACTTGTTTGGCGACCGTCTGCCCAGAGGCGCCAAACCTCAAAGTCGCCATTATTACAAGCTCTTTACAGGTACTGCGACACTGCTAGTGCCGTCTGAATCTGCTCCGGCAGGTCCTTTTAGGTCGCGCCAATGCAAGGCCCGGACGGCCCTGTGCGCACCATGACCACCACTATGACACCCACTACACCGGCTTGCCCGCGCAATCCGTCCACCAGCTTCTGCCACACATCTCTGGTGTGACATTATGGGCTTTTTTTTTTNCTTTGCCAAAACCTTAGCTGTTCCGGTGGGTAGCTCGCCGCGCCTACCAAAACATTGGAGCCTGCGCAGGGGGGATGCGTATTTCTGCCGATTAAGCCCAGAGGCGTCCCCGATCCAATGGACCTGCCAATAAAGACCCCTTGAGCCCGTGGTACGTAGCAAGGCGTTCTATTTGAGGAGCAGATGGCTGCTGGATGCGAGCTTGGGGATGTGAGCATCACCGCTTCTGCGTCCCCTCAACTCATAGACTGCATCACGTCAGTAGCTTCCCGGGCTTCACGATATCCGGCGCCCCCGCTACTACATACATGAGTAAAAAAAGAACAGCATTTCGCGACCGCTCACCTAGTTGTCGTCGTCGCTCCCCAAACCGTGGGGCACCATCCATTCCAAATGCGGCTGGGTTGGCTCCGACAGCTCCAAGCCCTCGCTACGTTAGTTTCAGACTAGGCCCGAGAATGACGAAACTTGAACCAAGGCCAATTTCACATCATCTCCCGCGCCTTGGCCGTCCTCCCCTGCCCACTAGGATAGACAGGGGTGCATCTGCCATGCGGTCCAAAATCCGGTTTTTTGCCTCTGTTTGGGCTGGTTGGGCAGGCGACGGCTCTCCCGGCCGCTCCAAGGCCCTGGTTTGCGACGCGATTTGTGTTTAGGATTGTTGCTTGTCGGCTGCACCGCCACACCAGCAGGAATCGAACGCACTGCTCCGCAATGTTCCAGCTGTACCTGTATCTAGGACGTCCATATCTAGGTGAACCTGTAGATCACTGCCACGATATGGCTTGACCGGACGCGTGGCGTCGACGCCAACCAATACGGCATGGGCGGAAATAGCAAGAGGCGAATGAGCTAGAAGGTAACGTCGAAAGATGAAGGATACGATTTCTTATATCATTGAGGAGACCAAAATAGCTTTGCGCATGTTATTCTAGTAGCTGCGACCGTAGGAATACAGTGGGCGGCTCTGTATCCATGTGCCAAGGCGACGTTGGGACTGTTCGACGCCTACGGATTCGGCAATATTGAATATTCCATAGATAAAACTTGTCAAGATCAGAATTGCCGTATTCTGAAGAGTTTTAGAAAATAAAACAAATTTGTTTCCGCAATGCCAAGAATCAAAGTTCAGTGCCTCAAGTGAATAAGGCTCTGTCACTGTAAGTCAACTTTATTTTAGTGGCCGTCAGCGGGTGCCAACGAAGCCGACGAGGCTGAACACATCTCGTAGTACACTCGCTCGTAATATTAATCGGTTTAATATATAAGTGAATTACATTACATCCGTTCGTTGTTTGAACTTGGTTTCCAGGCGTCTCCTGCCTCCGCTTTCTAGCCAACCGTAATAGACATAATCCAAGTATTGCAACAAAGCCAGAGACATAGTGGTCTGACATATATTACAGTCATCATTTTTGTCTACAAAGATACGTGACGGGACATCTTGGGAAAGCTGCCCCAGAAACAGATGTCTGATACAGAAACTTGAACCAGGCTTCGCGACACTTCTTCTGAGCGAAACGTGCTCAAGATCCAGACAACAACTCGACAATTTGCCTAACAATGAATTGGTCCACGTTTATCATACCTTTTACCCACCACAAAAAGCGTTGATTGGGTCCGACGTGTCATACGCAGTGGGGACTTCGCAACCTTGACTCCCACCATCAGCACATCCTTCTCACCAAACCTGACGATAAAAAATCGAATAAAAATGCAAAAAATTGAGCTCCGATGCGGGGAATCGAACCCCGCTCTCTCCGGACCTTTCTATGAAAGCGGAGTATGCTAACCGATGCACCACATCGGATCTTCTTGTTTTGTTGAGGACTGCTTCGATATTTCGATATATAAAGACCTGTGTCTCAAGTTCCATCACGCATGTCGAATTCCAAGAAAACATGCCTCATGAAATACGGACAATAGGATATATAATAATTAAAAAAAAATTACAACAATAAGAAAAATAATATCGATAAGAAAAACAATAAAGACGAAGACAGATAACAACGACAAGATATATAACCACAACAAGGATTCTCTTATCCAGACAACACGTTGGTCAACTCCAGACACGAAGCGCGAATAATTCATTCAAACGGAATTACCAACTGGCGCGCCCTGAATACCCGGTCAGGTAGCAAACTTTTCCTGGCGCGAGACTAATTTGGTGCAAGCTAGCGTGGCGGCTGGATTTCGGCGGAGTCACCCCCTGTCTCGGATTTCCCCATGCTGATTGGTTACGAGTGTGTAATATTTGGTCTGCATCAGACAGCTTCGGCTGCACGACGTCATAGACTTTTCATCCCGTTGTGAATTTCATGACCGCGTTGCTGGTGACTTGGTCGCCCCAGCAATAGCTGTCCACGTAGACTCTAGAGTTTGGTAGGCTTCTGTGCCCATTATTCAGCAAGGCCAATTCAATTTCTACTTTACAGGAACTCATTGACGGAGCTCGTGTAACCGCGTGTGGGATCAGCCATAGCTAGTCTGCTCGATTGTGTCGCTAAGAGGTGATCTACGCTCCATCGCGCCCAGTCACTTATGCATGCAACAGCACATCCATCTATCACGCAAAACTTGATTCCGATTGCTGCGTGGTAAATTACCATGTACGGATATTTGTACTTGTGGGGACTGCTCAATGCAGATGTGACGGCCCAATCCGCTGCACGACGCGCCCCTGCCATGCTGGAAGCTGCCGTTGAAGAGGCGCCGGTGGATCAACTGTGGCTCAACTACGATATGATGCCAACTGACCTATTGGAAGGCTCCTTGACCCCGATGATCCTTGGACGAGCTCGGGTCTTCTGGGCGGGCTCCTACACATCTTGACATCCTTGTATATCAACCAGGAGCCCGCGTCCCGCATAGCGTAGTTTGACAAATCAATGAAGAATCGAGCATGATTGGGCAGCGTATGAATGGATCCCGGAATCTTGCGCGGTGCACCGTATTCTCACCTACCCTTCTACTGTACTGGTAACTGCAATAGTAACATCGAGGCCATAAACAGCTGTCTTGAATGATCAATTTGACAGTGTGGGTTTCGTGACGGGGTTTGCTTGACTATCCGGCATGAGATAAATAAAGAAAATAAAAACACAAAGAAACTCACGAGTCAACTCTAACAAGGATTCATCAGGCTTTTACGGCTAGTTTCCTTCTATCAGCGTGCTGAATGGGTGGGTGCTCGCTTGTCCTGAGCCGCATCAAGGGGTCCTTGGGCGAGGTGTTACTTATATCTGTGAGAGAACGATATGCAATAGAGTGACTTTCTTGCATTTTTAATACTTTGACACATCCGTTACACCCACCCACTCGAAACTGCATGGAGTTGGTATCATAACTCGGGTGCACAAACCCAGCGAACCGTACACCCGATTGTACCGATTATTGTGGTAAATCTTCAACACAGAACCTAGGAATCAATGTCTGGAGACTTCTCTGGACTTGATCTTGCTCCTTTATTTTCGTTATTATTTTCCTAGAACATTTCGCCCTTACTATTTTTCTTATTTTTCTTATTTTTCTTATTTTTCTTCTTTTTACTATTTTTCTTCTTTTTCTTCTTTTTCTTATTTTTCTTCTTTTTACTATTTTTCTTCTTTTTCTTATTTTTCTTATTTCTCTTCTTTTTCTTATTTCTCTTCTTTTTCTTATTTTTCTTCTTTTTACTATTTTTCTTCTTTTTCTTCTTTTTCTTATTTCTCTTCTTTTTCTTATTTCTCTTCTTTTTCTTATTTCTCTTCTTTTTCTTATTTCTCTTATTTTTCTTCTTTTTCTTATTTCTCTTCTTTTTATTACTTCTCTTCTTTTTGTTATTTCTCTTCTTTTTGTTATTTCTCTTCTTTTTCTTATTTCTCTTCTTTTTCTTATTTCTCTTCTTTTTCTTATTTCTCTTCTTTTTCTTATTTCTCTTCTTTTTCTTACTTCTCTTCTTTTTCTTATTTCTCTTCTTTTTCTTATTTCTCTTCTTTTTCTTATTTCTCTTCTTTTTCTTATTTCTCTTCTTTTTCTTATTTCTCTTGTTTTTCTCTATATTCCCTATCTTCTGTATCTTCTGTGTCTTCTTTATTCTTGTTGTTTTCTATATATCCGTGCTCTGGTGAGGTGTCAGGTGCGGAGGACTTTAGTCACGTAATGATCCTCGGGTCTGGTAGTAATGTTTGAATTATCGCTGCCTCCTCCTCGCAAGTTCGTCGGCAGCTCGCCGCGATTATGCCTGCCCGGCACGTGACCCCTCTGGTCTTAGTCTCTGCCCTATGACGGTGCCTTGACAGCTTTTCTCCCTCTGTTCAATCAATCGGCTCGGTATTCGCCGATTGCAGTAGTGTGGTTCTTGGGGAGTGTCTAAACTCTGCCTCTGCAGCCAGAGCGCCTGTTCCAGAAGTGGCCATATTGATATTGCATACGATCTTTCCTTGCATGCTTCCTCGTTCAAGCAGCTGCTCCATAATGAGACTTAGGAGCTGCTGTAGATATATTTGTTCGTGCAGTAATCATGGAAAATTCTATCGAATAGCTCGTGTGTGGTAAGCAACGTTCCAATCATGAGATTTCATAATGCCGTATGTTTTGCTCTTTGTGGAAGATGCATTCTGTCCACCTAGCCGAGATTAAAGTACGCAACCAACCATCGTCTGGGTTAACCATAACAACAAGTAGGGAAAAGTACCAACTATACCACGAATGTATTAATCCAAGTAAAACTTATAATTCGCCACTAAAACAATACGTAAATTCGATAGGGTAGTTTGCATCTTTATAATAGCAGAATCCTGTCATTCATGCAGGGTAGCGTAACGTGGGGTCGACAAGTGGGTTCAGTGACAGCGGCTTTCTCCAAATTACTTTGGCGACGCGCGCTAGGCTGAGTGCGCGCGCCCGCAGAAGTTCCACCACGTCCAACAAAGGAAACAACTTTCCGCATCTGCACTTCACAATATTCGACTGCAGCCCTGGAGAGCAAGCATCACATCAACGCCGGCGCTTGCACTACCAGGGAGGCACTCGCTATGCCATGCGCCCGTTAATGGCCTGCCGAAGGGGACGCTCTTTGTGGAACGAACGGGAACATCCTCTGCGCCATGTCGAGGCGTGATCACGACGCCGTCGCGCGACCGTCGTATCCCGACGACTTTCGCCTACGATCTCCTGGACCAGCTCACGCGTACGCCTCCCCCTACTACAATGCACCGACCTCCTACGCCTACCCGTGTACCGCAATCCCTCCACCATCCTCTATACTGTCCGGCAATGGGCCGCCTTCATATCTTGCCGGTGCCGGTGCCAGAAGTTTCACCCCGAGGTCAGGTACGCCTGCCAGCTCAACATTTTCAGTCGGTGATTCGTTGCATAGCGTAAGAGAAATCAGCCCACCGCCCTTGCGACGGTCACAAATACGAATCGAATCGCAAACACCGATCGCAAACAAATCTCCGGCGGGCGCCGCACCGAAGGCCCATGGATCCCCTATGGAAATATCACAACTCGCCACGCCTCCATCGAGGTTGTCCCGTGCTAGCGCTGTGACAAAGCAATGGAATAAAGCCGATCTGGTTGACGCTCTACAAGATCTGCTGAAAAGTGTGCGACAAGACCACTCACGGCTTGTTGCGCAGACAATTGAAGCGACGACGCCCACAGAATGGCGCGTCCATCATGGAGCAAACCTTTTCGCAGGCTTGGGTACCAGTGCTGTTACAGAGAAGACAGACGAGACCATGAAAATCAAATTCAAGGTAGGTTGGAGCTTAAGAACTCGTGGAGTTGAGCTAACGCACAGCATAGCAACACCTGAAAACTCGCAAAGATGCGCGCGAAGAACATCACGAAATAATACCTATCGAGACCACAAAAGAACGCGTGCCCCGATATCGATTTCACCACGTTGAGATTAAAAAGAACGTTCTCACACCGAACACGATGTTGACCTTTGTGCCGCATCTGCGAGATTTGGACAGTAGCGAAGAATCAAAATACAATTTATGGCTAAAGGAGCTTGAAGAAATTGATACCAAATCTGGGTTCAAACCTATGAACCGCGAGGAAAAAGTCATTCTCACAATCCAGACCGAACGCGCTGCTACTGTGTCTCTCTACCTGGATACATGGCTGGAGAAACTTGGGATCGCCAACTGTACAAAGGCAGCATTGGTTGCGTACATGGCCAGTCAGGAGCCTGATGATAGTGTAACACCCCAAAAGAAGACAGATATCATTCAGTCCAGTCGCGAAACTGCTGATGGGAATCCGACCAGCAACGACTCTAAGAGGGCTGCTGCGTTGTTTTCTGATGCCTTCAAAGAAGCCTTTGACGATGAAAAGCTACCTCTCGCGAGTAGAATCGAACTTCGAAGAATTCTACTTCTTGAAGAATCTGTTGATGGCGTTCTGGACCCGAAACCGGTGGCAAAAGATGCACCTGCTGTGCCGCAAGGAGACGCAGATGATATCACAGAAGCGCATCTTGCCACCTACAGTATCCTGGGCTGTCTCATTTGCTTCAGCCATTCTTGTGACCACGGCGAATACGATAACAAGAACCTGAAACGAACCTTCTCTTTATCCGCAGTGATGCCCCTTGCCGAACTTCTGAAGCAACGACGACGGATGATTACGGCGGAAAGCACTGATGCTATGCAAGATACACTCCCATGCCGCCGAGAGTGTTATCTGCTGTCGCCACCAGTGGGCCAAATGCGTGAAGCAAAACCTTGGCTAGAACAGGAAATTGTGCTCTTGAAGTCCATATTTTCTACCTTGGGCCAAAGCAAGCTCCAGCGCGATCCAATCTGCTTTGCCGCAGAGATTTTGGATCGCGAATGCAGCGATGTCTATTCGAAATTTGAGTCATTAGCTGTCAAGGTGCCAGAAGCAACGCGGCCCGAACCAGTGCGCCTCAAGACGCTTTCCTGGTATGATCATCGCCGGAAGATACTCATTGGCGACTGGCAAGACCATACCATAACGCATGAGCATCAGCGACGTGAGATTATGGAGCCGTGTGCCCATGAAGGTGCTTGTACACCACAAAATTGCACTTGCGTCAAGGCCGGCGTGTTATGCGAGAAGTGGTGCAAATGCACTGCGGAGACGTGCTCCTACAAGTTTACGGGATGCCCATGTCACTCTGTCGGTAAAAGTTGCCAGGCGAAACAGAAGGACAAACCATGCATCTGTGTTCAACTTAACCGTGAATGCGATCCAGATTTGTGTGGAACTTGTGGCGTTTTGGAAAGAGGCGATCCCATGAATGCGAACCAACACGCTTTGCACGAAACAGGCTGTCAAAATTGTGAGCTTCAACGCGGCCTCAGTAAAAAGCTTGTGCTGGGCCAGAGTCAGCTGGAAGGAGTTGGATATGGGCTGTTTACTGCAGAAGACATTGGCCAGGACGATTTCGTGATCGAGTACGTTGGGGAACTTATCACTCACGACGAAGGTGTACGACGAGAAGCCCGCCGAGGTGATGTCTTTGACGAGGATTCCAATATCTCTTATGTCTTCACGTTACTCGAGAATGAGGGCATTTGGGTAGATGCCGCAATCTACGGAAACCTGAGTCGTTACATCAATCATGCCTCCGAGCATGATCGCACGAACATCACACCTCGCATTCTGTATGTCAATGGCGAGTATCGAATCAAATTCACGGCGCTGAGGGACATTCGGGCGGGAGAAGAGCTGTTCTTCAATTATGGCGAGAACTTCCCGAACCTCACCAAGAAGCTTCTCGACACTAAGACGGGAGAGAAGCCAGTGGCATCGCGGAAACCAGGGCGACCACCGCAATCAGCGGCGAGTAAGGGCGTTGCACGAAAGGCGCCAAGGCCGGAGCAGAAGAAGATGGAGCGCAAAAAGCCAGTAGGAAGACGAAGACGACGCCGAGGGGTTGCCGATGAGGACGATGAGGACGACAGCGCAGCGCCATTTGTCTCCCCGTTGAGCCGACCAGTAAAGCGCAAACGAGCAGCAGCCAGAGATGATTCTGAGGATGACGGCTACGCAGCTCGCGGACAGACGACGCGTAGCCAGTGGCAGGAGTCAGCCGCCGAAGATGATGACGGCCTGGGTGAAGAGACTACCCCGACCGGCGGTGTTCGGACTCGGCGCAGCCTTCGTGCTAGAGCGTCTGAGACGCCGACGAAAGCTGACAAGGTCAAAGTCGCTGGCAGACGCGGTGGAGCACGGCCCGGTAGTGGACGGCCTAGAAAACATCCACGAGCCGTGCCAAAACCAGCAGCGGAAGCGACTGAGAGTACTAGACGACTACGAGACTCGCCCAAGAAATCATGGCGCGAGAGTTTGAGCGAGTCGCCACGCACCGCTCGCAAGCAGCGAAGTGAGCATGAGGAGGCTGACGAGATTCGCGACAGCCAGGAGTGGTCCACGGCCGGCGATGATGATGGGCCGAGAGATTCGGACGGAGCCTCGCAAGACGAAGACGATGCCGAAGACGAGGCTGGCGAGGGCAGTGAGAGCGACGAAGCAGAGGAAGGCGAAGAAGAAGACCAAGACGTGGTGCTGCGAAAGCGAATGGATCGCGCGACGAGAAACAGGCGACCGCCGGCTAAATTCCGCGGCGAGGATTTTTGATATTTGTGACGCGGGAGTTTTGCCGTCAACGGGGCCTTGCGGAAAGGTTGTTTATTTATTCAAAATGGGATTTCTTTGAGGCGTTGGGAGCCTGTACATTACTTGTGTGAGAGGAAGGCTTGGCTAGTCGGAGACGCGGGAATTCATGAGCGTGGTGCATAGTGAAAACACACGTATAAATTTGCTAATTGAACACGTTACATGCCGACAATTCATTGCTCATGGAATACAATACACGTTGCGATATTTGTAGTTAATTGACATGTGCAAGCTTGCGACGCTGGACAGGGGTGTCGTCAGCATCTGCAACTCGGTGACTGTGTGAGCTGCAGCCGCTAGCAAGCCACTGAGAGCTTCAGCCACAGTGGCCCCCCCAGCAGCGCTACTTCCGTGACGTCAGTGTGAGCGAGTCCCTGCGAAAGCAAGCTTGGGAAGAGCTTCTAGGCCCTGGCACGCTCGATCCAGCGGCGGGGGGGAGCTGCCGTACCTCTGCAAAGAGGTTAAACTTGCACTGCCCTCGGCCAGAAAAAACTGACCACCTTTCCAACTTTTTTCTTCTTCTTCCCCTCGACATCAACCGGTCTTCTTTAAAAAGGATCGATCGCATCGCATCGCAGCACACACTCAGCTTCTTTCTTGTCTTTTGTCCACCTCTCTCGCCAACACTCATTTCAATACATCCTGCCACCCCCCGAAACCCCGCAGGTCCTGTGCATCCGAGCACAGAAACTCTAGTCACCATGACGCTTTACTATACGATTGTGCGTTTTGTCGCCGACGGCTTTGCCTCGTCGCGATGATGCCGAGAAAGAGAAAAGATGTACTGACAGCAATCGCCAGGTCTTTGCCCTTCTCATGTTTGAGATGGCGCTGTTCATGTTCCTGATTGTCCCCCTCCCTCACAACGCCCGTCGCAGCATCTTCACGTGTGTAAACCCCAAACGCAATCGCATTGGCCGCAAACGCTAACGATACCAGCTTCATCTCCGAGAACAAGACCGTCGGTCAGATTCAGCATGGCCTCAAGATTACTTTCATCTTCATCCTCATCCTCTTCCTCGACTCGGTCAACCGCGTCTACCGTGTTCAGATGGAGCTTTCCGACACCATGGAGAAGGCTGCCCGCAGCGGCGGAACGTATGTTTCCCTTTTTAGTGTAATGCACGAACTCCACGCAAGCTAACCTTCTTCTCCCAACAGCGTCGTTCTCGGACACGAGCGCACCGAAGTCCAGGCCCGCAAGTTCTACGCCCAGCGCAACATGTACCTCTGCGGTTTCACTCTCTTCCTGTCTCTGATCCTCAACCGCACCTATGTCATGATTAAGGACATCATCCGCCTCGAGGAGCGAGTCCGCGCCTACGACAGCAACAAGAACTCGGCCGTCAAGCCCTCCGACGAGGTAGCCGCTCTCAAGAAGCAGCTCGCCCAGAAGGAACAGGACCTCCAGACCCTCAAGAAGCAGAGCGAGGGCCTGCACAAGAGCTACAACGACCTCAGCGACCAGTACGAGGCCACCCAGGCCAAGGAGGGCAAGAAGAACAAATAATTCTGACTCGCCCCGACCGGACTACAAGTGGTAGGCAGGCCTGAGTTGATGTCTGCGTAACGCAATAAAGGAAGTAGGGAAAATGGTGTTGGTGAAATGTGGAGAGAAAGCTGTCGCATGATGCACCTTCGGGAAGCATTGTGCTCGCAAATTACAGCAATTGATTAGTTTTACAGTAGCCTCGCGAATCATCTGTTTTATTTCTTGACCCGTTTTGACCGTCTCGTAGCCGGTGTGGCTTCTGGCTGCTCCTCTTCCTTGACTGCCGCACTCTTTCTCTTTGCTGGTGCCTCTTTGGCGGGTTTAACCTCTTTCACAGGCTTGCCGGCAGCCTTGCCCTTGGGCGTCGGCTTGACCTTTTCGTCTTCACCAGCTGCATCGCGTTTAAACAGCACATACGCGACCTTTTCCACGTCTGTGGCGCTCGCGCCCAGCCTCTTGACCAGCTTGGCCGCGTTCTGGCGCAGCAGCTCATACTCCTTGTTGTTGTACTTGATGGTCGTCACCTTGCCGTCCCCGCACAGCCAGTAAAACGCCTCGTCCGAGAAGAAGATGACGCGCTCCGGGTCATGCACCGTCAGCAGCAGCGACGCCGTCGCGGGGCCGATGCCGCGCAGCTTGGTGAGCCCCGCGAGCGCCGCCGCGATGCCCGCATCGGACGTGTCGCCGCGGTACGTCTCGATGGCGGCGGCAATCGTCTTCTTGGCGGCGGCGGCATCGTTGGACGACGCGAGGCCCANTGAGCGTCGGGCGAAATTTCCCGTGGCGCAACTTCCACTCGACGAGGAGCTTGACGTCGTCGAGCGTCATGGCCTTGCCGGAAGACGCGCCAAAGTCGGCGAGGGCGGTGCCATAGCGGTACTCGTCGAGTTGCCGCAAGGTTTTCTGGCCGGGTTTGGCTGCCAAAGAGGAGAAAAAAAGAGTAAATATTTGTGTGGGAGTAAATACACGAGGGTATCGGAGAGTAAACATACAGCCCTTTGATTTCGAAATTGTGTCGACTAGGGATGAATATTCATCGAGAAGAGCAGTAAACTCTGCTTTTGTAATTTTGTCTGCGGAGGGCACACCGGTCGGCGCCATGATATCTGTGAGAAAGCCCGGTGGCTTCGCGTAAGCTGCTTTTCGAGAATTCCTCGTTTGGAGCTTAATGCAGAGTGTTGTGGATGAGGCAAGGTTGGATGCTCAATGAGTAGCTGAATGAGGCGCGTCTGAGGCGTGCCGCCGTGGCTTGGTGCAGGCCAGGCATGAGAAGAGGACAGGCGGAAGATCAGATCAAATAAACAGAAAAACGGAAAAACAGATAATATCAATCAATGAAGACAAGCAATAAATGAAATAAGATCTATCGTATTTTTCAGCCCTATTCAACATTGTACACCCGTTTTCCCACCGTCTTCACTTGTGAGCTCAAGTGGTTTAGTGCAGTTCTCTGAAGTGCTGATAAATGTCAGCCCCTTGCTCTAGGCCGAGGCACAAGGCTCCGGGCGATTACTCAACGCTTGCGAAATTGATGGCCTTTGCATCTTTTTTGTATCAATTAACAGGACCGGGCGCTTTCCACCATTACTCGCTTTTCAATCCATTACCTATACTATCGTGCCAGATCGTGCGTTCGCCGCATAATCACCATGTCTCTCGACGCTTCCAAGTTGTATAATGTCGACGGGCTCGTCGCCCTCATTACGGGTGGCGGTACTGGTAAGCTTCACTCTGCATTTGATCAAACGCTGCCCCAAAAAATATGTTGGGATGATGACCAATATATCTTTTTCAGGCGTCGGGGCCATGATGGCCAAGGTGTTGGCCCAGAATGGCGCTGCCAAAGTCTACATTGCTGCGCGTCGTCTGGACGCTCTAGAAGTCGCTGCCAAGGAGATCGGGCCCAATGTCATCCCCGTTCAGTGCGACGTCACGGATAAAGACAGTCTTTCGCGCCTGGTCAAGACGATAGAGGATGACATTGGCCACCTCAATCTCTTGGTCTGCAACTCAGGCATCACTGGTGTGGGAGAGGATACATTTGCAAAAGACAGGACCATGAACAAATTTATCAAGCACCACTGGGAGTACAGCGTCGATGAGTATCTGCAGGCGTTCAGGGTAAATGTAGCGGGCACATGGTATTCGACGATTGCATGCCTGCCGCTGCTAGAAGCCGGTAACAAGAAAGGAAATGTCGACCAGACATCGCAGGTGATTGTCGTCTCGTCCACGGCTGGCGTCGTCAAGAATGGCTACGCTGGCTTCGCCTACGGTCAGTCCAAGGCGGCTAGCATTCACATGATGAAGCAGCTGTCTCTGCACTTGATGAATTTCAAGATGCGCGCCAACTGCATCGCACCAGGATGTAAGTTGACTTCCCATCGACTGTTGACTCTCAAGCGCCAACTGACAGTGTGCAGTTTTCCCAAGCGAATTGACGGAAGACTTTGTAAAGTATTACAGACAAGATGATGGAACATACGCGAATGTCCCGAAGAAGCTGTTCCCTCTCGGCCGGCTGGGAGACGAGAAGGACATGGGAGGCACACTGCTGTATTTGGCATCCAGAGCTGGTGCGTATACGAATGGAACTACCATGCTTGTGGAGGGTGGTATACTCGCCAAGCTGCCTTCTTTGCTGTGATTTGATGATAGCAGATTAGAGGCGCCCGGCAGAATGTACGATATCTTGCTTTGTAATACCGCCAAGTTAATTGAAACTGATCCTACGGTCAACAAACCCGGCTTTGAAGGAGCCCAGTCTTGAATAGGCTAGGTTTTGAACGAGCCCAGCCTCATTCTGTCCAATACGAGGTGTCAAAGACTCGAGCGCTGGTCACTAGTCAATTTGGAGCCAGTAGAAAGGCTGCTCTGGCTATAGGGCTGAAACGAAGGATTAGGCTGCCATCGTCCCCGCGTTTACACCCTTTTTCTTTGTTCCTCTTCAATCAAACTGGCCACCCATCGTATCTTTTCATCCATCATGACCCCAAAATAGTCACCGAAATGGCCAAATCTCGTGAAGAAACCCAAGCCGAATGGGCCAAGCACATGCAAGACGCGCAAAAGGCGAACCCGGATAGCGATATCAAGTTGGACACTGAGTGGTGGAAGCCGGCTGCAGACATAGGCTTCGATGTAAAGGTAGCATAATCACCGTGTCCCGAGTTATCGCTTTTCGTCCCAGTACTAACACAATTGGGCCTGTCTAGGATCAAGTCGACGAGCAGACGTATGCGAGACTGAATGAGACACTCGATAAGCTGTTTAAGGAAGACACGACTCCCGCTGAAAAGGAGAAGACGATCCAGGAAGCCCTGGAATGCCTCAAGGACCACCCCGATTTGGCGCGGCGCCTGGATGAGATGGTGAAAGCCGCGGGCCCTGGGCTTTGGAATACTGTCAAGGGTTTACGAAAAGATGCTGATGCTGGCGGCAAGTAACTGGCTTGGCGCAAGCCGAGGCTGGGCGTCTACGGGACAGTTACAATGCAAAGAACGCAACTGACCAGCCGATGGCTAGTCGAAAACTGTATTTACTCTTCTGTCGTTATTTTCTGTCATATTTCCTCAACAAAAAACGCCCATGCCTAGCCTAACTTTCAGCCTCTCTGTCTGTCATGCATACGTGCGCCCTAGTCGCTGCGGCTTGCCCCGGCATAGTGGCTCAGTCGCACCGTCAGTGCGACAGTCCGTTCCCACAACTGCCGCAGCCACACTCGATCGCACTGTACATGGTCCGAAGTGAACGAAATTGCGTAAAACACAAAATGTAATTCTATTAGTCGTGAATTTGTCCGTTTGCCCGTTTGCCCGTTTGTCCGTTCTTTCCTCTCCAGGATCGGCGAAGCGCTCGGTCTGACGCTTGCTGCCCTAAATGTAAGGCCACAATTTAGGTAGGATCGCGTTTCTTACACACACCCACGCCATCGATCTCACTAGATCTTTGCCCGCCACAACCTACGCCAGCGCCACCTCGCTAAAATCTTTGCCAAACGACTATGTTATGGCTCCCGACTGACACCTGGAAAGCGCATGTCTTGACACCTGAGACATGTCCTCGAGTACGGCCAGGAATCCCAGTGACTCCCGTCAGCGCAGGGCGCACCTGAAATCCAGAAATGGTTGCGTGCGGTGCAAGCGGCTGAGAAAGAAGGTGGGTGTGGAATAATTTTTAAACCCCGGAATTTTTAATTTCATGAGATGCCAAGAGCCTGTGGAGCTGACCAGGTGGAAACAGTGCGATGAGCGGCAGCCCAAATGCTCGCGGTGCTTGAAGCAAGGCGTCAACTGCGAGTATGTCACTGCCGCGGATGGCGATGAGGGGCAGCCGAGTCTGGTCTTTGACCGGCATGGCGCCCAGGCCGCTCCTGATTCGGACTCGGAGATGAAGGACGCAGGCTCGGGACCTACGTTCTCACCCCAAAGCTCGACTAGCTCGCACGTCAATGTACGCAGCCATGCAGCCGAGCATTCCGGAATGCCGCCCTTCGCGGGCCGACGACCCAGCACTCGCCTGCGGCAGCTCCCCATGCTGGATGCGCGGGAGCTTGAGCTCTTCAGTCACTACATCACACACGCCAGCCATAGGATCGCGTACGGCAAAGATGATTTGTACCCACTCAAAGTCGGCATGCCCAATCTAGCTTTTACAAACCCCACCGTGATGGACTCCATCCTTGCCCTGGCGGCGTCTTGCAAGTGCTTCGATATGCTTGGCGAGGCGGCTGCGCTACCCAAAATTTTTGATGAGATTTGCGACTTGATGAGGCTAGCGGACCGGCACCATCAATCGGCTCTTGGCCAGCTGCCAGAAGACCTGAACGACAAGCAGTACCAGTCCGTTTTGCCGAACGGCGCCTTGATGGTGCTGTACGTTCTGTCTTGCCACTGTGTCCGAATATTACTGTACAGAAGGGCAAGGAGGATAGGCATGCCTCTGCCCAACGATGTATTGCCGTTTCAATCACAATGGATCACGTCCATTCGAGCGGCGCATGTAGCGTTTGTTGGACTCTTGGCACCCACGCTGCGCTCTCCTAGTGAGGTGCCATCGCCGGCTTCAAACTCGAGAGAGGAGGGGGAGTCGCACACATCTCCGCCAGGCCCACCCGAAGACGACCAGGCCACATCATACCTATTTGAAGATGGCCCTGCCGAAGAAACAAGGAGGCTATTGCTGCCCGTCGTTTCTAGCACGTATGAAGCTGCGCTGGTAAAACTGAGGGCGCGGAATGCGAACCTCGGCCCTTACGCTGACGGCATACATGACCCCAAAATGGAAGCATGTGGTACCGCTCTGAAGATTCTAGAAGACCTCTTCCGAGCTGTCATGGGAGACGAGCCTGTGAAGCTAGGACCGACCCAAAGCCGTGACTTCGGCGTGCTGGATAATGTGCCGCCATGGCTAGTGAAATACCTGGCTCGCGTGACGTCCGCAGCGCCGTCCAAGGTGTGGCGCCGAAGGATTATGGCGTTTTTGAACCAAGTGCCCTTTGAGTACCTTCACCTGGTCCAGTTAGCTCTCGACTGTATGCCGGTGGATGACAACCAGGCTCGCGCGCAGGGCATCACGGAACCGGTGCGGCTGGAGGCCGCTCAGAAACCTGCCCTGGATATCTTTGCTCACTGGCTTGTGTTTGTGATGCTTCTCGACGGCGTGTGGTGGATCGGAGACGCTGGGCACTGGGAACTGGGCCGGATTATCCGTCTGATCGAGTCGCAATCACTCGTACTCGACCTGGTGCCCGGCGAAACATGGTGGCCGGAAACCATGTACAGCGTCAAGTCCACGCTTGGCGGCACCGCCTAGAAATGAACAGCCACTTCGGTGACGGAGCGTGCTCTCCAGCGCTTTCATAATACGACTCGAAAATAAATACCCATAGCGATAGAAGATGATGTTGAATTGAAAAATTACAAATTGGAAAGTTACCACAGCGTCGTCGCATGTATTGCCAATACCATACGCCTTGCATACGCTGGTGGGGCTGCAATACGACAGCGCCGAGGATGAATACGCCGCTCCGTCACCGTGGGCGGCGTATTGGCGGCTGACCGTTTGCGTGCACAGCCTTTCGATTCACTTTTAGGCTTCTCGATTGAGGTGAATTGTCTTGGCCGCGAATACCGTTACCTAGAGAAAATCACCTCTCCTGACAGTGCGCGATTGTTATTTGGAATGCCATCTTACATCCGCCCGGTCAAGGCTCGAGAATCAAGACACCACAATGGATACTGGTGCCTCTCGCGATGGCAGTGCTGCTTACCAGCTGTCATTACACAAGTCATTTACCATGAGTGCAATTACAATAATTTGAAATAACTCAAGTCTCATTGAATATATAATGAACATAGAGACTCGACATGGACGAATGAATTACACACAACACTCACCGCAAAGCATCACTCGACTAATACAATCTACAAACACCTTCGTAAAACAACTTCTTACTTTCAATCATCCAGCAAAATGATGTTCAACACTGCTTCTATCATTACTGCCGCCCTGGCCATGTCTTCGTCTGCAGTCTCTGCACCAACCAACCAGACGAACCCTTCTTCGGGACTCAGCAAGACCACCCGTCTTCGCATGGCTGACAGGTACAGCCCAATCTCCGATGCATACCTAACGAGCACCAAAACTAATCAAATCTACACAGTGCCGCTGAGCGCTACAATATCCTGTCCGACGATAAAGACTTCATCTTTGACCTTGGCCAGAACAACTTCGCATCGATTGCGAACCGCCAGACATTCCCTGCCATGGTTGGCACCGGCACTAGCATTGCCGCCGCAAGGTTCCCTGGTAAGACATTTCAACATGAAAAAAAGTTTACCTCTTCCAGGCAAGACATGCTAACAACATACGAAAGGCTGCTCCATTAGCAAGCTCCACATCCACCCCCGCGCCACCGAGATGCTCATCCTCCTCTCCGGCCGCCTCATCACCGAGACCATCCCGGAACTCGGCGCCGTCGACGCCAACGGCAAGCAGCGCGTCATCCACAACGAGCTGAAGCCCAACACGCTCAACGTCTTTGACCAGGGCGCGCTCCACACGCAGATCAACCCGGACTGCGACGAGGTCACCGCCTACACCATCTTCTCCTCGGAGGACGGCGGCTTCGGCTTCGTCGCCGACCAGTCCTTTGCGCTGCCCGACGATGTGATCGCCACGCAGCTGGGAGATGCCATTTCTGGTGCAGACATTGATCGCATCCGCTCTTCGCTTCCTCAAGGAGTGGCTGCGCGAATTGACGCGTGCGTGAAGAAGTGCAACATTCCCAAGCGCAAGTGATAGGACGAGCGCTAGGTTGCCCGGATATTCACTTGAGGTGGTCGATTACTGCTAGATTAGAAACTCGAAGGATCGCGAGATTATATAGAAATGGTATGTGACAAAGTTACTTTCATATAGGGAAAGAAGAATACAATAGATCAACTTGCACAGTTCTACATGTTCCTCAGCAGTGAATGAAATGTTCATTACATTCGGAAATGATGGAATAGCGTAGGCGTGGCCTAGGGCATATAAAGGAAGCACAAGAGAAACAAGAAAGAAGAAGAATTCTCAAATGTAGCAGAAAGGCTGAACTGACATGCTGTCAACTTCCGAAATATCATTCATTCGCCACTACTGCTCAGACTAATATGTATCGACAATTGGCGGGCGCTTATAATTGGTAGCCCAAAATGAAAGATCATAGCACCTATTATACAAACTCACATGCGCATTCCTCCAATTCTGCTTCATCCAACCTACATCCTCGTCCGTAATGCCCTCAATGGGCGGTTGCCCCCGAGCCGTGTCCCCATCACTGTCGCTTTCGGGATCATAAATCCAATTCTTGTGAATCAGCTTGATCCAACCTATGTCTTCTTGTCCTGGTCGAATATCCTCAGTAGGCTCATTTAGGATCGAATTCATGGAGGCCTCATCAATCTGAATGGCAAAGCGATAACGTGGCGCGAGGGGAAGCTGCGCTTGATGCTCCACGGCGGCATGCGGGTTCTCGAGGAAACTATTCTCGGTAACCCATTGATCAAAATGCTCTCGCACCGCAAGCGAATCAGCACCATTGAGACGCGAAGCGTCCTCGATGATGGTCTCAATGCGGCTGTCCATCATGTCCATACCCTTGTAGAACTCGAGCGTATCCACAGTCGAGGCCTGTAGCATACAGACCACTCGCGCCCACTTCTCATCGTCTGAGTAAGTCGTGCGATAGACCACAAAGCCCCATTTGTGATGGTTGTATTTTTCCATGCTCATCTCGATGGTGTCTGCCAGATTATTGCGCCAAGACATCGTCGGGTCCCGCCTTGACGGCGATCTTGCTCTGTACGTTCCATTAACTATGGCGGCGAAGCGCTCCTCTAACGTTAGCGAAGGTGCTTGTTCCATGGTAACGCGGCTGGGGTGTAGCGGGGGGGGACTAGGAAAGTTTCCTGCGATCGTTCAGAGGCAAGCTAAAGCTGTTGACGAATTAAACGAACTGGAAACAGGTGTGATGAAGTTGAGAGATTAGGGGGGACCAGTAACAGCGCTATTTTAGTGTGCAGCCGGCCGCCGATGTAAAGGCCAATTCGATAAAGAATTAAGCAGCATCTGCATATTTACCCTCACTAATTAATCATTTAATAGCAGGCATTACATCTATACCGTTCATTCTGAAAATTAGCGGGTAAGATGAAGCATCTCGGCCAGGCTTCACAAGAAATATGCTCTTAGTTGTTCCCTGTCTAATTCTCGTTTTATGTGGAAATTGGTCGTAATAATTCACCTATTAAACACTCCTGTCCAAATATTAAATAAATTCGTATACTTCAGGCGCGTCTGTTTTCCTCCAGACATTGTCCTCAGTATTACCCATAGTGTTTAATTTCTCTTCAAATTCTTCATACCCAATCGGATTCGTCGTCTCCATGAGTCTCTGAGCATATGCAGAAAGCCCAGGCAAGACAAGTAGCGTTCGCTGAATTGTTGGCTCACCAGGCCAGCTTTCTAGCGCGCTGCCCGTTGCATTATTGATGGCATCGCAACCAACGAAGTCACATATGTCATCTTGTATCGATCCGGCTGACGGTAGAAAATATTTATGTGAGTCATCCAATGTAACCGCCGCAACTCTAAGTTGCAGAGGCATCGCTAGTGCGCGTGTAGCTGCACATGCTTCCTCCCAAATCAACGCAAGCTTGACATCCGCTGGCTTCGCCACGGTGTGACATAGAAGTGTCGATATTGTTTTAATATTCGTCTCACACAATACGACCAGTTGGTCAGACCGGCGAGACCATAGCGTTTTGCTGCCAACCCCATACTTCACCCCAAAGTGATCGCTTCCTGCGCAATCTTCCCGCATCGGACAGAAACGTATGAAGAAAGGTGCAATGCTGCATTTCGCAATAACCAATCCTAGTAGTATTCGATTCACCAACGGCCAAATTTTTATGGACTCAGGCTTGCAAATATGAGATAGGAACCGCAAAACTAGATCTCTGTCTAGGAGAGACTGGCGACTGAGTTTGTTCTGAGACTCCGTCACGCCCGTCTGATCGGCTGAAGTTGAATCTGTTCTCCTCCCCAGAAACAACTGAAAAAACCTTGCCACAGCTGCGACTTCGTAATTACGGTCGCCCAAATCATCGATGGAGATGCAGAACAAAATTCTCTTGTAAGCATCAGAAACTCTCATGCCAGCAGGACTCTCATCATAGAGATGATTTAACTCTTTGACTGCGAAGTCGAAGAACAGGGCACGAAGGGCACCTTCAAGAACGCTGGACTCGCGCGGGTAATAGGTTCTTCCCCAATAATTTTGATCATAAACCGCCCTTATGTATGGGAGTAGCTTCAAAACATCCCTCTCTTCCAGTTGTAGAAAGTATTTTAGACGATAAAAGATATCCGAAAACACCGGAAACATACCACCCTCGGCAGTGCCCAAAGGCCCTTGAAAAAGCCAAACATCTTCGGAGTCGTCTGTTTCGAAGCCTAATATTGCAATCTCTTTTGCACGGTGTCGTTCAAGGGACACTTGCAAGGACGCAAGATATGCTTTTGCGGGGTTGGTCAATCAGCTGGGATGGGCAGCTGAGGATGTGACAACTACATAGCCAATAGTAGCTGCAGCAGTCGACTCGGCTGCAGCAGTACTACTACGGCTCTGTCGCGTGTAGTCCGCTCCTGCGCTTCTCTACGGCTGAACAATTCCATTCCAATATATCATAGATGTAGCTAGAGCCGATCAAACCAACCTTGGGTGGAAAAGGCGCTATTGCGCTAGCACAGTTAGTATTCCAGCGCCTGTGGCCCACTGTTGTAATTGCGGTGTCGTTGGCCTTGGGCAAGTTCACCCGCATGGGTTAAGCTGATAGAAGTATCATGCGGCCTACTGTTTTAGGGACAAAAGGAAGTACTACTCACGCACGTCGTGTTTCGCCGTCTGCCCCGTCGACAATGGCGTTGGGTCTGCCCCTGATGGAGCACCTAACGTGAGGCCGGATCCTGGGAAAGGCGCTTCTGCTGGACGGGGGACGGATATCGGCAAGTGAGGACCAAAAACGCTGTTTCTTGGTTGTCCACCCTCTCTCTATAAATGATTGACGCTGGTGGCTTGTGCCGCTCTTCAGCACCTCCACAGAGGCGTTTTCAAGGCGATTGCCGACGGTTCCGGCTCCGGTGCAGGACCAGCCAATAATCAGTTACTTTTCAGGCGAAACTACGCTAAAACCACACCTTGGGCTTCGAGAGCGAGTTTTGGAGCACTTCTTAGATCCAGCTAGCAGAGTACCCCTTGGGCAATCCGTAGATCCTCGCAAGGTTCCTTGCTTCTTGCTGATCAGTCGTATGCTCTCATACAAACAAGAGTAGCCAGTCCCCAGGCGTATGAACCATGTTATTACTATTATCCCTATTTCCTATCTGTTTTGGTAGTACATCTGCCCTATAAGACAGCTAGCAATCGATTCCTCCAGCGAGTACAAACACCAGGTCTCAGCAGCCACACTTCCGATCCTCAGCCACGATAAAATCCACGGGAACCCGAATTCTTCGCGTCCGCCTTACTTCGGGTGCGGCAGGCCCTAGGTAGCGCTCGCATTTAAAACTTGTGGGAGGAAGAAACTCGTCAACTATTTTGCCGTCCAGGTATTACTCAACCACACTCACCTCCAGTTCAAATTAGCGCTCACCACCGACTTGATGCCATCGATGTATCTTCGAACATCGGTGTCAGCCGTGACGCACCAGCTTGGAAGGCTTTCTTTGATTTCATCCCATCGTTGATATCGGTGCTCAAGAAGTTTGCCTACCGTATCGAAGGCTTGCTGCACGGACATGCCGTGCAGCCGACAGACTGCAACCATGTTGTGCGGGACGTCTTCTGCCTATGTCGGTATAAGTATGACTTGACAGATGCAAAGGTGGTGGCTGGTGCTAACCTGTTCCTTCTTGTAGGACAGAATATCATTCGAGCTGTGCGAATCTTCTTAGCTGTGCGCTGTGCAACGCGGAGAGGGTACACGTACATGGCCACCATATCCATGCCGAGATCTTCCAACTCCTGGATGATCGGACTGTCAAAAACTTCATCCGGTATCTGAAGGCCGTGGGCGTATTCGACAAGATGATAGAGCGGTTTGCAGCCCGCTGAGTTGCGTCGTATTGCAGTGATTTCTTCCAGTGAGAGCAATCGCTGTCCAAATCGTTCGCTCACCTGTATCAGCACACCATCGCAGTAGCTCTGCATTGCTTGTGCAAACCTCTTTTGAAGACCTTTTTACGTCAGCGATGCCGATGAAGTAACTGGCTGGATCCCAAACGCACTGGCTGATGTGCTCTATTACACCAAGTTAGAAAATATCGTACACTCAGTTCACCAGGGAAGCTTACCGCACGCATCCTCTCCACGACGGTATCATGGGCTTGCACGATGCGTAATCGATTTTTGTCCATGTAATATTGTCCAATCATTGGCATCATCAAGCTTTCCATGACATACTGGGAATCCTCTGGTCGCTCTCGAAGGTACCCATCGTCGAACACTGGTACACAAATAACGTCAGCATACGCAACTTGTGTGGCGTCAAGATGCTCGCTCACTATCATCAAATGGAAATATCTGCAGAAAGTATTAACGAGACAACATTTGAGAGTATTAGAGGCTTCGCTGGGGGACGGCAATTCTTAGTTTTACCCTACTTACCCAGTTTCCCCAGTCACATAATGTGCGAAACCTATCAGGGGGAGCCTCGGGAGCGGCAACAGCGCAAAAATATGAAAAGTCGCACTTAAATATTTTTTTCCTCATTTGAGGATTGAAGGAGCAAAACCTTCGGTATGCATATTAGCGAGAGTCTTGTCCACGTGCGGAGGGGGTGATTTTTACTTGCTTAGCCAAGCTTCGGACTCCGCCTTGATAGCCTGGTAGTATGGATTAACAGACGGCTCCTGCTTCAGAAAGCATTGGAACATGTCCGGTAAAAGGACTGTTGTATGCTTGCGTTTGTCATTCGTGAATTCTTTACCCATGGTCACTCAGTAAAAGTGTTGTAACGTGGACTAACTACACGCATCAGTGACTGAGAGCGGAAAACAAACGTACTCTTATTCTAAACAATTCCAAATATTATTCACATTGCCAATCGAAAGAAATCGTCGTCGATTACGACGACCGAATTGTCGGTGTGGTGGATTTGGCGTGAACATCACTGGTGTGGTTAGTTGGTTCAGAGCAAGGCACGCCATTGGTTTTGAACAGTGCAGGTGACCGCTCTAGCGCTGGCACAAACACAAACACAAACACAAACATGATGCACATGGACAATGGAGAAACATGTCTTGCACCATAAGCCTGTCAATGGCTATTGTCAATGACTGCGACAAACTGCGCCCGCAAGGTCGGCCAGCCGCCCCGCCCGACAACACAGGAGTGCAAGTCAGGCTGGCTGATGGGCCAGAGGTAAGGGCGCCATTAGCAATGAATAGTGCAGGTGACTACTTCAAAAATGACCGAAAAAAGAAAACAAACAATCCCAAACAGAGGGGACCCAAAAAAGGATTATGCCTTGCGCCGTGATCGAAACAGGCAGTGCTGCGACGGGACGACGCCCGCAAGCCCAACTATCCCGCTTGACGGCAAACAATAACGAATGGACAGCCAACAATAGTGAATGGACAGCCAACAATAGTGAATGGACAGCCAACGCAAGCTGGTCAACATAATACGAGGAGGCTCGACCACGGAGCCTAGTGTATTGGGTCTAGTAGATACGGACATAGTGCAGTAGACAGAGAGTCAGTAATAAAAGCATGCTTGTGGTGTCAAGACGACGCTACGCAGCTAATAACCCCCCCNTACCCCAAATAGGCCCTTTGACTCAGTCCAGATGCTCTCGTGACTCTTGTGACAATTGCATTTGTCTTCATATGTCTTAACCAGACAGCTCTTGCCCGACCTTCGGATAATTCCCATGAAGCGGCTGAACAATTATAAGTCTGGTGAAAGAGTTCGAACAAATTGATTCTGTTGTTTCAACACCAGCCTAGAGCTGTCCTCAGGATGTCTTCCATCAAAGTTGGAAAGTACAGTTTCGACTGGACAGACCGTCATCTCTCTGCCGAGGAGACGGGCCCATTACGCTACGAATATGACGAGCTCGGCAGCAATACAGTCAACATTTTGCAAGGGATGTACAGGCTGAAGGAGACGGCTGTTGGAAAAGGTCCACCATCCAGATTTGACATGTATGCAGCTCTCCGAGATCACCACTCCGAGCATGAAACACTTAGTAAGCTCTGGACAGAGGTCAACACAGTTCCCCCTTGGGTTGATTGGCATCAGATCGAACGTGGTCAGAAATTCTTCTATCGCTACGCCGTTGCCAACCTTACAGGCTTCGCCTTACAGGGGTTTGTCGGAGAGAACTCTGCTGCATCAGGTGTCGTTGAGGTTCTTGTGAGGACTGGAGGGTTCTCGACGTCTTTGCTGCGCCGTCGCCTTCTCGAAACCTTCCAATTCATCCTACAAGTTACCAAAGACGTCAATGCCATCAAGCCAGGCAGCGAAGGTCACATCTCGGCTGTCCGCGCGCGGCTGCTCCATGGCGCGGTTAGAGAGCGCATCATGAAACTAGTCGAAGCGAGGCCAGATTACTTCAATGTGGAGAAATTCGGCGTTCCCATCAATACTCTCGATTCCATTCACTCAATCTCCACATTCTGCTGCAACCACATGTGGCTGCAACTCCCCCTCATGGGAGTGCACCCAAGCCAGCAGGAGATGGCCGACTACATTGCTTTGTTTCGTTATGTTGGATACCTGCTTGCCACTCCGGACAAGTACTTTGCGAGCGTCTCAAAGGCAAAGGCGACCATGGAGAGCATGCTTTTGCACGAACGGGAGCTGACTGATACGTCACGCGTTGTAGGATACAACTTTGTTCAGTGCTTGCAAGACATGCCACCCTTCAATATATCTGCGGACTTTATTGCCGCTGGTAGCAGGATGCTCAATTGCGATGGGTTTTGCGATTTGCTCGACTTCAACCGCCCAGGAATCGTACCCTATGTGTGCTTCCGGGGTCTCTGCTGGTTTGTTCGTGGTCTTGCTTTGGCGCAGCAAAGCTGCCCTTGCCTGGACGAGACTGTCGTGAACTACTCTCGCAAATTGTTACACCGAGCCGTTATTACGAGCAAGAGTGGTCTTGGGGGAGCGTCAAAGCTGGGTTTTAAATATGTGCCTCAGCTCGGCAAACTGACTGGCCGAGAAAACAATGATCGGCCAGCATTGGTCTCACTTTTCAGTCGTCCAGTTGAGAGCTTCTTTTTCTGCTTTTTCTTGGTTATTGTATTAAGCCCCTTACTTTTCGCTGGAGGCATTATCTTCCTTTTTGTACTCTAACTCTATAATCAGAGTGCCCCAACTAAGCGCCCGCAACCTCCGTCAGCAAGTGCTGAAGGCTCCAGCATGGTAGGCACCCAAAATAGCAGCCAGCTCGAGCGGAAACGAGTCCGATACCACACGAGGACTCAAGGCATGTCATTCAAGCGTTTTTCAATCTCTACTTATATTAATAATTACTCTTCTGCCGTATTATCCAAGATCTCTTTTTCCCTCGCCTAATTTACAACAGAACTTCTCATCCCCTTACCTCGACAAGTCGAGCTGGTATGCAGGCACCGTCTTTTGTTTTCAGTCAGAACGCAGCCCATGGCAGTGTACACCTGGTCGCGCTGGTCCACTGGAACGCCTCCATCGAGGTGTCGGCGGACCTCGTCAGCGTCGCCTCCGGCAGCCACATCGTGCGGGGTTGTCGCGAATATGTTGCGCGAACTGATCTCTATCGTCCGAGTTCCAGTGGCGGTATGGCTTATAATCAGAACGAGGAGCCAGCACATAACCTGCTTAAATCAACGGTGAGGCCATCTTACTAAGCTTCTAAGTACTTAGGAGGTGAAAGCGCGACACGTACCGATTATTGCCGCTGGTAATCAAGAGGGAGGGACAAACGCTGTAGTGAGCATCTACGGGTCGGAAAGTGGGTGCGCAGCAGTCAGCTTGACAAGAGCCGCTATTGACGAGCGAGATTTCGTCGCAGCAGGAGACCGCACAGTTTAAATTGCCGATTATGCCTAGCTCGGCTTCGCACTTGGCGGGGCCGCCGCGGTTGGCAAAGGTCGACTGTTTGACGGAAGCCGGCTTAGCATAGCACGTATCTGTGACGGTCCTATTAGGAGTATAATCTGATTGTCTCATACCACCGCAGGTCAATTTTGGGGTTCTAACCGAGGTCCGTTTGGAAGAAGTCGCCTTCAGGTAGCAGCTCTTGGCACATGGAGAGCCCTCGGCTGGCTTGGAGGGTGTTGTGCTTAGCACTACCCCCCCNATAGCCTCTCGAGCACGGTGCAGAACATCCTCTTGAGCATCGCCTATTTGATTTCCTTCCTCCAAACTCTCCACGGCCGTTTGTGCGGGTGGCGTTGCTTCGAGAAGTTTCTTTTTTGCCTTCATTTCTGCTCTCAGCCTCCTCTTTGCATATATCCCCATTTTCTCTTTCTTTGGCGCCAAAGGTTTTGGGGGTGACTTGCCAATCAAGACCGAGAGATTCACTGGCGCGTGAGCAATGGTGTCCAGGGTCGATAATAGATCTTCCTCGCCTAAACTTTTGGGGTGCTGCCCGAGTCGTCCGTCACGGACGGCAAGCATAAGTAGAGCTTTCAGGGCAAAGTGTGCATCATTACCGGCTGCGTGAAGATTTGCGTACTTTACACCCAGCTCATTCAGTAGCTTCTCCAGGTTATATCTGTAGTATAGTTGCAAGGGAAATTGTGCTGTTTTAACGGTATCAAATATATAACATGCCCTGCTAACGATCTCCGGGTCGATTCGGTTCAAGAACTTGACATCTTCAACTGTACCATGGCCGACCAGAACATAGTCGCGGCCTTGAACGAGCTCGGCGACTCGTGTGGCTAGGCCGGAAAGCGACATCATTTCTGTCTCACCAAATAAGAAGCGTGACTCAGCATAGCGGCAACTTGGGCTATCCTTGGTTATAAATTGGTAGGATGTGATGGCCTCACGCGTATCGTCAACGGCACTTGCTAGGTATCGCGTGTCCAGCAGTGAAACGCCAATATGGTGGCTTTGGTCTTGGATCGGCAACTGCATGAGTATATGGTCGATGTCGATAGCGATGATGAGTATGTCTTTGAGGGACGTATTGGGAATGAATCGGCCAATTTGCGGTACGTGAAGCGCTGGAGCGGTGTCTATTGACTCGCTGGTGTAGCCCAGGATCTGCCGAAGCGCGATATTGTCTTCCCTGAGGACGCCTCGGTGGGCCATTAACTTTTGTTCCATAATCGCCATGCTTCTTTGCTGATGAGCAGCAGTCGGTGCTGCAATGAAGTGGAGGCTGATGACTCTGGTGTGTTTTGAGGAGGATGCCCTTATTTCGGCTGTTGTGTGTTTTTGTCACGCGAGGCAGTTATTAGTCACAGAGGGTTTGAGTTTATCGAAGAAAAACTAGCTGTCTGGGCGTTGGTACGGGAAACCCTAAGTGTTGAAGTGTGCCTGGCACCAGAAGAACATTACCCCGTAGCCCTTACGTATCGCCTCAAAAAAGCTGAATACACGCTAAAAAAGGTCCAGATATACCCGCTTCTCAAGGCGATTGCCTGCGCGCGGCACGAGGAGACCCTCGTCGTCAGCGCAAGGGCACACTCGACAAGAATTCATTACAAGAGCCGTTTTCTGGTGCGCCTCAGAGATCACTGCATACCGAGACGTTAAAAGCCAAGCAGCGTTATCATGCACCGTCTCAGATGCCTACAAATTTTGTCACTCGAACTGCACTTACAGCGTAGCCGTGTTGTCGGCCCTGTCCTTCCATCTCAGCGGACATGGTCCCCTCACTGAGGATTATGAGCCTTGCAGAGTGTTATTAACGGAAACGAGGCGGATATAACAACTGCAGCTAGCATGCAGAATTACATAACTGCATCCTAGAATTGCCGAGCTAGTTTTGTAATGCGGGGTAAATCCCTGTAATGCTAAATTCACAATGCCACTGGGTTCTGTTTTGACTCGCTCTTGAGCATCAGACTCCACAGCGCGGACCACATTTCCAGAAGTATAGATGACAAGGCGCCAGCCTTCATTTTACTCCCTTCATCTTACTTCTGATACGACATTTAAGCAGGTGCAATTCATCTTGCCCATATTTGAATGTCCCACGACGAAGTTTATCGTTGTAAATATCGTGTCAGCGACTTGATAGAGTACGGGTAACCGATCTAGTTAGTCAACCTGCCTCGTTGTAACAGCCATGGGGTTCCGTAATTATGTCGCGCGGCCATTCAGCCAAAATTTTATTGTGGGAATGTGAGTCTACGAGATAAGCATCAAGCTGAATTATAATTTTGCTGACAGATCGACCTAGCTTGTTGTTCTGCCTACCTGGCATATACACGGCGCTGACGGGTCTCGGCGCTGGCGGCGGGCATCCGTCGTCTGCAGATGTCGCCAACAAAACCAATGCCATTTTGTACGGCCTATTTTCTCTAGTTGGATTCTTTGGAGGCACGCTCGTCAATGTTCTGAGACCAAAGATATGTCTCATGATTGGCTCTCTAGGCTACCCCCTTTATGTCGGTGGTTTGTGGTATTACGATCGAACTGGGCATTCATGGTTCCCGCTGCTTGGTGGAGCGGTGCTGGGGCTTACTGGCGGCTTTCTATGGTCGACCGCAGCCTTTGTTCAATTTGCATACGCGCATGAAAAAGATAAAGCACTTGTGAGTAGCAGCTGCGAGGATGAGTTTTTCGCATAAGTACTAACCACCCCGATGTAGTACATCTCCATGCAATGGATGCTGCGGAGCTTTGGTGCCATGGTCGGAAGCTCTATTTCGCTGAGCTTAAATATCCACGAAACGCATCCTGTTGGCGTATCCGATTCTGTCTACATTGTTTTCATAATATTGCACGCCAGCGCATTCTTCATTGCGATGGCCTTCATCGTGCACCCTAAAGATGTTGCTCGAAAAGACGGCAGCCACATCGTGGTATCCAGGGACTCGAAAGTATGGTACGAAATCAAGGAAACAGTCAAGCTCATGACAACGCGAAAGTATCTCATCATGGCACCGGCACAACTTGGCTGCGAAATGGGCCTGGCGCTGGTGAGCAGTGTGAATGGTGAGTGAGCGTCTCCCTCTTTCCGCCTGAAACGACCTAACTCGCGATACTACAGGTCGCTTCTTTAATCTCAGAACACGATCCGTCAATAATTTTACCTACCAAACTATTCAAATAGTCATGCCCGGCTTACTCATATGCATTCTCGATAGCCGCTTCATCAAGTCCCGTCGCCACCGAGGTCTTCTCGGCATCGCCATCATGGGTACATTTGCCGTCGCTGGATGTGTCGGCCTCATGAGCTGGCTGAAAGTCAACAACGTCGAGTCACGTCCTGTATCTGCATCATTTGACTGGAAAGATGGCGAATTTGGAGGAATGCTAGCTTGCTTTCTGTTGTTTGGGGCAACATATGCCGGCTACCAGATGTGCACAGAATATACTCTGTCTTCTACAACGGTGGACCCTGCGAAGCTTGCACGCGTTGCAGGAATGTTCAAATTCTACTCTACATTTGGAATGATGGTATCATTTATCATGGCAGGAGAACGAGTGCCGTTTATTGGGCAGGCGAGCTTGCAGCTTTCGTATGTCACCACCTTGCGAGCCTCCAAGAGAAAACACTAACAGGATTGTCAGATTCTTCATTTTGGGAATAATCGGAGTAGTATGGGTGCTTATTTTCCATGTAGCAGACACCGATTATCCCACTCAAGAGGAGCTACCTAGCCTAGAAGCTGCTGGAAAAGATCTCCAAGAAGAAGATGGACTAAGCATTTGAAGGATGTGGCACCATCTATTCAATCAGTGCATAACTAGAATTAACGTCGAATTTACCAAGCACTTGAAAAACGAGATCTTCTTCCAACTAATAATCATTGATCATCTAGCTCGGCGCTGCAGCTGGGTAGATAGCGTCAATAGCTTCTCTGACACTTGCTGCAGAAATGCCGATCTATCATGTCCCTGGGCTCGGTCCATGTGCCGGAAAAAGTCGTTAATGACTGCATTCAAGTGGTCCGCTTCCTTGGGAGCAAACCAGTGGACATGTTCTAGGTAGAGATCCTTCAGAACTTGATCGTCATCTGCTCTAAGACGGAAAGCATGGAGCAAGTAGTCTGTGGCTAGAACGCTTACTTCTTGTCCCGGCCTGTGGCATCTAGCATTAGGGTTGGCGCCATGCTCGAGGAAAGCATTGAGAATTCCAGTATCCAACGCCATCCTGAAGTGAGATTGTAGTTTGTGAATATTGACAATGTGCTCATCGTCATGCTGTGGCAGAATCTGCTCACAGAGTACAACCCATGGAGTTTTCTCTGCCCTCGCACCCAAGGTTTCTGCCGTGGAAAAAAGCTTGTTGGGATTTTGTCCTTGATCGAAAAGGCAGACAAGAGTATTTTTAGTGGCTTCGTCCCACCTTGGTCGTCTCTCGCGCACTTCACCGACCTCGTATCCAGGGAACAGCGCCAAAACCAGAGGCGGAACTTCCAGACTATCATAGTATTGAGGTTTTCGAGTCCGAATATCGCCCAGATATCGCCACAGTCGGTGACTGATGACTTGGGTGCGAAATATTTGCAAACTCTCCTGAGCGCCCGGCCCCTTTGCTACCAAACAGTCATCCACATGATCCAACAGTCGCTGGCAGAGCGCCAAATCTTCTGGGCGGTAGAGCTGTGCTGCAGAAACCAGCAGAGATGTTATGCACGACAAAAATTCTGATTTGGGCTCTTCAGACATTATTGCTCTACTCGACTTGGCCCACGCTGCAGAGGCCCTGAGAAGACATAAAGTTGGGGAAAAGCCTGGCGGTGCCTTGCCGCTCAGCATGACTTTTATCCGAGCTTGGTCGAGATAATCCCGCACGGTGCGATGAAGACAATTAACGACTTTTGTCTTTTGATCAACAGAAAGTAGACCTCGACAGAGGGCGTCGAGTTTCTGTGTCATCTGCGACAGCTGCCGCCTGTGCTCCAACCTGCTTGGAGGCTCTGAAGATAAGCTCGAGACATAGTCGAGGTCCGAAAATTCCATTTCATGAAAGTAGTAAATGCCAACATCAAGAGGCTTTTCTGCGGCTTCGGTGATAAGAAGAGTTGTTGCCATTCTAGCGTGGTCGCTCTTGGGAATCGATTCCAGATTGTAAGTGAAGAAATCATCTAGTTCCGATGGATATTGCTGCAACACTTCAAAAAGCTGTGAATATGAGTATCCGAGTGACAACGCTTCTAAGAGACACTTGGTAGCCAGGGAGACCCAGAGGAAAACACCTTGGGACTTTTCGCTGATCGCCACGGCTAGTTTTTGGGACTCATCCAGTGACAATATCTTTGGTGCATCTGAGTGCCGAGAAAAGCAATCTAGTACAAAGCCGACAATGTCGTTCGCCGTCACATCATGAAGACGCAAATGGCCCATTCTGCCGGAGCCGAAGGTTTCCTCAAAAACACTCCAAGGCCTGCTGGAGAGACATAATTTGACATTCTCAGACTTTGCAAGCGTCATGAGCTCGCGACATAGCGCGAGGTGATCTCCCTCAAACTCGTCTAGTCCATCAATGAAGAAACAAAATTTGACAGGCAGATCTGCTCGCCCAACAGCGCCATAAAGTGTCTGATAAAGCTCTGCCATTGTCCAGTTTGTCGTAGTAGAGGCGCCCCAACGCTCTGGTAGAAGTGTCTCCATTATATCAGGCAATTGTCTGAGTATTTCAAATAGGAGAGTCTGTAGCAGCCCACTATGGGATCTCTGCATCTGCGTACCTGCACACCAAAAATAATGACTGACAATGACGACACGTTTCTGCTCGGACCAGATTGATAAGGCTTCTTGAGCGTTCTCATGGTCGGCAATAAACTTCATCAAAGTTGATTTGCCAGCTCCCGGCTTACCAGATATCCAGAATATTCCACTGCCTCTTTCTAGCCATTCCCGTAAATGATAACCAGGTGACGATACTTCTCCCGGTTTGATTGAGGCGAAAACCCACGAGAAAGTTCTTTGGTGTGCCTCTGGGATTGTGTCATGGCGAGCGACGTTGTTTTTGAAAGCGAGGCTTTTGAGCATAGCATGTTGTTGTTTGACGTATGCTTGCTCCTCTTCCAAGTTCTCAATCTGGGTTCGAATTGATTCAATGTCGTCAGAAGAAACCACAACTTCGGATTTCTCTGACTGCAGAGATCGCGCCTTTACTTCTAGGCTTCGTACCAGTCTGGACAGAATTTTCAACCGATCAGACTCTTGACATTGTAACCTCCGGCTATCCATATGAATCTGACGGATGTGGCGTCTTGAGATGGAAATATAATTCCTTGTAACATATTAGTTGTTGAATAAGGCAGAGGTGTCGCCAGCTCTTACGTCAATAATTTGCCCACTTGCGATGTTAAGTTTCTCTGCAAGTCCTGAAGTCTTTCACAGAATTTCCGCATCTCGAAACCCTGGCGCGAGCTTCCCACCACAGGCCGGGATGTTTTCCATGTATTAAACGAAGTACCGATACGCTTGGGTCCTCTAGAACCCGGGACTGCGGAATAAACGCGCCCGCATATGGATTTACAGCTGGCAGCAATCTCTTTAGTAGCAGAAAGATCTCCCAGGTGATGATTTTGCCCAGAGAGCCCGTTCATGACGGATTCTAAATCATGCAGACTCGCCTGTAAATCCTCGTCACCATTCTTTTGGCGGAATTCGCTCATTTCGGCGTCTGTATCGGTGTCCGTGTCAGCATCTGGTGGTGGCTCCAGCGCTGGAGCGTCACCACCACCTGCCAGGCAGAGGGCCAGAGCTGAGCAGCGTGCGACGCACTGTAAAACAACCAAGTCTTCCATATGAGCTGATTTAATGATATTCGGCAAACCCGGGGCGTGAAAGATGGAATGGCAACTGCGAGGACCAGGCTGCGCGAAATGCGGCGTGGCAGTGCGGGCACTTCTGCCACTAGTTAGTCACTGCGGAAGATGAATGCGTGTCTGCCGATTTACCCGTACACCGGCTGTTTCCAAAAGGAAGCCAGCCACACGCTCTGTGCAGATCTTTGAAAGCCACCTCCTAGGAAATCTTCACCGATGCAGACTGTCAGTGTGCTGGTAGACGCGACGTTTCTCGATAGGATAAATCGTGTCGCAAGATGTACCAGTGTATTGCTGTAAGACCATTGTAGCCTGTTAGCGCTTACGCGAGTAGTGACTGGTAAGAGAAACATGCTGAGAAATTCGGGTTATTGAGCGAACGAAAAGCAGACGCAGTACATTTTTTGCCTTTGATTGATTGACTAAAAGGCACTATAAATTTAAATTGGCTGGTTCAGATCTTTAGAATGCAGACAAGAAAGCCTGCTTCTCTATTGGCACCCCGTGCAGGCGAAGGATGCTGTATACCATTGTGTGGTGAAACCAGCTGCATGGTCTTCGTTAGTGAATGGCGAACTCTGTGGCTAATGAAAGACTCACAAACTTGGCACCGCAATTTCGTGAGCATATTTGAGTGCCGGTCTCTCAATTGAAAAGTTGCCCAAATGTATGTTGATCACATCTTGTTCTTTCGCCGTAAGTTTGGTGGTGTCGACAGCCTCCAGCACCTTCAGTGTCCGCTCCACTCTGGCAATGAGGTCGTCCAGCGACAGGCCTTCTCCAACGATATCTTCAGGTGTTGCATCAGTCGCACCTAAATCCACGAGAAACTGAACAATATTGAAGGTAGAAAATGTTACATGAAAAGGGAGAGGCTATCACCAATGTTAGTATAATTGGTTACCATGAACCGTAAGAAAAGAGAAATCGCTACCATCATATCCTCTACCAAACGACCATTTGAGAGTTTCGTCTCCTCGTGACCGTTCTCTTTGCACCATTCTTGCCCTTTTCTCAGAAGTTTGATTTGGTTTTCCAGTGCTTTGCGGCAGTAAGGCACCGTCGCCTCGTATAACACCGGACCGGTCATTGCTGAACGTGAGGTATCGATGGCCTGGTTTGTATGTGAATTCCAAGACGGTGAGAGCTCAGAAATAGCTGGAAGCAGCCGTTAATATGAATCAGAGTAGAGATGGAAGAAATAAGTTAAGAGACGACCGTGAAATGGGATGTGTGAGCCTTTTATACTATTTCTACGCCTCGTCATTACGCCCAGCCCACAGCCTTGAATTGCGATGGTCCAGTTCTCGATGAATCCAAAAGAGGTTGGCGCCGAATCATGTCTATCACATTTTAAGCGTCTCTGGATTAAACGAGCCTATCTGAGGAGAGGGTGTTGATGCTTGCCGTTCATGCCGTTGTGGCTGCGCTAACTAGCCTCTAAGCAGGCTCTGCCGGACGCTTCACCAAGAGACACGGCCGGCATAAGTCTTACCGTGAATCTCTCTCAAAAACTTATTTGCCCTCTGCTACGCGAGTCTACATTTTCCTCAAAAACAACAGAAAAACATGGTACAGAATCTGAAAAGAAGATTATCAGAGGAACTACCACACAGTGATGATGCTGTTATGTTGCCTGGGCCGCCCATCGCCACGGAGACTAAATCGCAAACTGATGCTCAGCGGTCGCAACTAGCACGACTCCCCCACGAACTGCTCGTGCAAATCATATCCCCGATCCTCGCCAAAGGCGAGCCCCTCATACTATTGCCAAAGTCACGCTTCGTGAAAACAAAAAAATCCACTCGCGGCAGCGCATGGTCGCCGCTCGTCAGCATTTTGCTTGCCTGCCGAGCCATGTATTTTGCGGGCGTCGAAGTCTTCTATGGGCATAACGTTCTGCGTTTTGTCGAGGCGCTTCATTTTCGCAAACTTGTCGAAACAAGGCTGAGCTATGATCAGCGCTGGGCTGTCACCTCTATGCAGCTTGATGTCGCCTGGCAGAGGGGGCGTAGCAGTCGCTCCCCGTGGCGTCTGCTCCACGAATGCGATTCGTGTGCGGAGTGGAGGGACGTGCTCGACCAGCTTCCGAAGTTGAGGCAGATTACGATGAGAAACACGACGGATTTTCAAAAGGAAGATATGATGGCTCAACTTGACGCATCAGTGTTTGAGCAGAAAATGAGAGCAGAACTGGGACTAGGCAAGGCACAGCTGTTGCATTTCGAATGGCCGACCAATTCAGTTCTAAAAGAAAACAATTAGGAAAGGCGTCGGTGTGGATGCATCCCGCTTGTCTACTGAGATAAAAATGAATTCAAAATTGTGTTATATACTTGTAAGCTGATAATATGTACAGATTGGCCTCTGCTGGAACAAAATTCGTTCAAGAATTCGTTCTGATCATGGCGTGTACCGGCCAATATCTCCACCCCATGAGCCGGTAAAATGAGGAGCAGTGACAATATCACCAAAGTCAGGCGTGTGCATGATTGCGTACGTATCCTTGGAGCAAACTCCAAACATTTGGATATTCTCAGGTACTTCTGTGATCCAGTGCATGTAGTCTAAAGAAAGTTAGTTGTGCTATTGAACGAGAGCAAAGCAGGGCATCTTACTTTGGCAAGTATTCGTGCCTTCTGCGCACCCCTGATTACCAGGTCCAGAAAAGAAAGCCCAAGAAGCAGAAGTGTAGTGGTAAATGTTCTTGCCACCAGTGATATAGTTACCGAATCCCATGCGACAGCGGGTATCCGACTGCTTGCAATGCGAGAAGTCAGGATCGTTACGGCTGCTGTTGGGTCTCCAGGGCGCAGGAGGGGTAATTGGCGTGTGATCGCCCTGGTCATAGTTTGTCTCAGATTGAAGCATTGACACGAGAACATTCTCAGCATTGAAGAGATTGAGCTGATAGAGCCACCAGTGTTCGCTACCCAAGGCATGAAGCCAGGTTCCCTTGGTTGACTCAACCAGAACACCACCCTTGGCGGCAATTGATGTTCCTAGCCAACCCTCGATCGCATGGTCGGCGATCCAGTTCCATACGTTCTCGATGTAGGCTGATGAGCCCTTCGTGAGATGGATGCCGTTAAGAGCAGCCTTGCATTCGTTGGAAGGCTCGCCACACTTCTGGCTAAGAGCATCCGCGCCGCGAGTTCCACCAACTGTGACAAGCGAGTTCCAGAAACCCACATCCCCAGGCTGGTTACCCGCCATGTTGAACTGAACGATAATGGCTCCGGGGAGCACATCATTCACGGTGAAACGCATATCCTGGATCTGTGCAACACCGATGTCTCCCTCGCGACCAACGGAGACAATTGGTTTTGGGTCGTTCTCGTTCTTGAAGAAGTCTCCAGAGCCGGTAATGGTGGCCCAACCTTCGCCAACAATTCGGGAACCGGGTGGTACAAAAAGAGTAGACTCGACTCGATATTTTCCAAACGGGAAGTAAACAATCTTGTTGTTTTTGGCAGCCATGGCGAGAATTTCGTTCAGGACACCAGCTTCGTTGTCGGTGTTGTCGCCCAGAACCTTGCGACCACCGTTTTGGCTTCTATCCTTGACGTTGATAAAATCACTGACACGGTTTCTGGCAAAGTTCGGAGCAGCTACGACTGGATAGCGACCCCCGGGGGCAACAGCTTCAGGACGAGTTTTGTTGGTCATGACGGCTCCGTAAATTGGGTGACCACCCACATTGTTGCCATACGTAAATGTGTCGACATGGTTGAGACCTGTGAGCATGTTTCTGTTTTCAGGGAATGAAACAATCAGACCGGCATTGTCCTTGTCAAAGTTGTCAATAAGAACAGACGAGCCACCGTTATTGGAGTAAAAGACTGAGTCTGCATTTGTGGACTTGCCATCGATGATGCCGATGAAGGGGTAGTCACCACTGTGAACAACACATTGCTTGACATTTTCAAAAGTCGGTGCAATCAATGTGGCTGTGTGACCGCTGGAGAACAGGAAGCCAACGGCGTTCTGGTAGAAGTAAATGTTCTTGTAGAGAGCCTGCTGGTGGCCATCTTGGTGAATACCATTCTGGCCACCTTCGATTCGCACATCTGCGAGACCAAGGGTTGAACCTCGACCCAGACGGATGCCAGTGTGACCACGACCACCCTGAGCGCGAGGCATGCGGATTTTGACATTCTGCAGCTGCGCGCCCTGTGCAATACCCCAAGTAATGGTGACGAAATCGCGACTGCGGTCAATCGCAGTGGTGTCCAGGATGACATTCTTCAGGCCAACAGAGAAAGACTGCTCACCAGAGCCAGCGGTAGAAGGATCCTGGCCGTCAAAGAGAGTGTTACTGTTGAAACCAGAAGCCGCCTTGAGAGTAGGAGGATTTGTTGCATCGCCCATGAGGATGGTGTCTGTTCTCAAGGTAAGAGTTCTGTCGATAACGTATGTACCAGGAGGCAAATAGACCACACGAGGCTGTGAGGCCAACCATTTTGTGTTTCGATTTCCGCCCTTGCCATTCGTGGTAATCGCATTCTGAATAGTTCTGGCATCTGCACCAGGGCTTACAGCTTTGTACACGGGGTACGTGTAGTCGCCATCCAGATCCGGAGCGTATCCTCGAGCAGAGTCAGAACGGTCCATATTGGCATACCAGAAACCGGTATCCTGGGTCGCTAATTCATGTGGCATGCTCTGGTTTCTCAAAGCAGGGCTTGCTAACGCCAAGCCCAGCAGCATGCTAAGAGCAGCGGAGAACTTCACCATTGTCGTAAGTGTAACTCTGCTATCGTAGAGAATGAGGAGTGTAAAGAATGAGAGTATGAGCTAGGTTCAACATTTAACTTTCAGGTGAGGCTGTAGCAAGCATTTTATAGTCCGAAGGGTACATATAGTCTTGAACTGGCACTTACAATTTGGCAGGGCTGATAGCGCAGGGTAGGATGCGCCCGAAGAACGCGTTGTGTTATCATGGCATGGCGAACACTCGGCCATGTTCGGCACAAATGCTTGTTAAGCCCATCTTAATTTGATCCATAGTCCCAGATATCAGCCAAAATAATCATCAACATTGGGTCAATGTCTGAGGGGGTGAACCTTTTAGGGACATTTGATGCGATGCGAATACCACCCCACCGAGTCTGCTGACGACCCTGTTCTGCCCAGTAACTATTCGGGTGTCACATTAGACGGCTACAATCGCACTGACTAACCAAGATCCAACCAGCTGAACATAATATCTGCCCTACAAGCTGCAGCTTACGACGGTACTAGCCCGCTGGCCGTGGATGGTTGGCACCGCGCGGGACGACCCGGATACTTGCCTAGGGCTCCAGCTTCGGTCATACTCTCCATTAGCTCTTCACTGAGTCCAAATATGTGACGGTGATCTTCGCCGGAGGGCCAATATCATAAACGAGAGAAGATAAGTCTAGCAATCGGCCCCGATCCTTCTTCCTCTTGGCAGAATCACAATTGTGGGCTAAAATCCACGAATCATCCTTAGGTCAACACCTTCCATGGCCTAGCTTTGATCATTCCCAGGCTTGATCATGGCGCGGTGCCCCACCACCTCGCCCTGTCTTGCCAGTTTGGGAATGCCATCCCTATAAGATAAATTGCATTGTAATAGTATTACTCCAGGCTATGGGCAATGGTATTTAGCCATGATGGGTTCGATATAGACGAACGGCCCGTAGTGTGAGAACATACGTAGATGTTAGGCCGGTTACCAATACCCCAGCTCTCCATCCCCGACAGTAAAAGCACCATCGAGAACGGCCGCTTTTCAGGCCACTCTATTCCCATCCCATATTAATTATACTTTAGCAATTAGCGATCTCTTTCAATGCGCTGTACAAGTCGAGGAATTTTGTCATTTCTGAATTTGACTGAACTCGTTATGTGTCTCACTCGTCGCTTTTGATGTACCAATTGGGAAGGAGCACATGCAACCCCAGACAGGTAGGCCAACGAAGGTGCCGGGGTGTCACCGGATGTCAGATTTCACTAGGCCATCCACAGACGACGAAAGAGGTGCCAATCTGCCCAGATCGCTCAAGTTAGGTGGTATTGCAAGCATCAAGGCTCCTCACCAGAGTAATTCGTAAATGCCGTCGCACGAAGCTTCCTGTCTAGTAGATGACGAAAATCATCATTGCCCAGGCCGTTGGATCGGGTCCCAGGGGATAACCTACAGCTTCAAAGGGCCGAGCTTCCGCGTGGTGACGGCGCACAGTGAGTGGAACAATTTAGTGTCTCTAGTGTGGCGTGGTGCTGCGCGCCTGTAGTGGAGCATGAACGAGAGAGTAACAGCAGAAATATCTAGTAGGGAATATTATTATTATTATTGCTACTAGAAAATGAAATGCTGCTGTGCGAGGGCAAGCCATGTCGATGCTTCGGCCTTGCATTGAACACCGTCTGCCTCCACTTCCTGAAACAGTCCAGATTAGCAAGTGACTATCACCTCTGAGCCAAAAGGGTACACTTACGAATGTCTCGGGGTCAATTTTCATGATAGGCGTGGATCCGTTGAACTTCATGTCATGTTTGCTGACTTTACGTGTGTCCTTTACGATTTCAACTCTCTTTGAGAGATTATAAGACTTGATCGCACCGTTGGTGATGCTGGCTTTGGAAACAAAGAGAACACTTGCTGATGGTACCAATCGCTAGCGGGCTGAGTTAGCGTCGTAGAATTAAACTAAAATGAACATTCTTACTGAGAACATGGGCCTTGAAATGATTGGCTGAACTGTGGATATGCTTGCGTTGGGGTCACCCTGGTAAACGTGTTAGCAAAGTCGAACCAAAGAATCTCTCGCATGAGAGACATACCATTTGAGCACAGGCAACAAATCCACTCTTGAGCACCATGAAAGGCTTGGTACCGAATCGGGCCGGCTCCCAGACCACCAAGTCTGCCAGCTTGCCCACTTCCACACTACCGACAACGTGGCTGATGCCCTGTGTGATGGCCGGATTGATAGTATACTTGCTGATGTATCGCTTTACCCTGTGGTTATCAGCATTTGTGCCAGTATCTTCTTGCAAGAATCCGAATCGCTTCTTGTTCGCATCCGCAGTGTCCCATGTGCGCGAAATCACTTCACCACAACGACCCATGGCCTGTGAATCGGAAGACATCATGCTGATGGCTCCAATATCGTGCAGAATATCTTCGGCCGCGATGGTTTCGGCACGGATTCGAGATTCGGCAAAGGCGATATCCTCTGGAATATCTTTAGACAGGTGGTGACACGACATGGCCATGTCTAGATGCTCGTCGACTGTATCTGAAGTGAAGGGATTGGTGGGATTGGTGCTGCTGGGAAGAACATGGGCATATTCAACAAGCTTCATCAAATCTGGAGCGTGGCCACCACCCGCGCCTTCGATGTGATACGCGTGAATAGTACGGCCTTTGAAAGCCGCAGCAGTCTGCTCTACAAATCCAGCCTCGTTGAGCGAGTCGCTGTGTAGTTCACACTGAATGTCGTGTTCATCGCAGACCCTATCAGTGGTTAGCTTTAGCTGCAGATCCGCAGGCATTGTAACTTACGTCAAGCAGTTATCGATGGCTGCAGGAGTACAACCCCAATCCTCGTGCACTTTGAGTCCGGCAACACCAGCTTCAACTTGGTCGTGCAATCCTCGCGGTCCAGAGTCGCTTCCCTTGCCGATTACACCATAGTTGAGTGGCAAGAAGTCACATGCTTGCATCATTCGCCTGATGTTAACATTTCCGGGAGTGCAGTTTGCCGCCACCGTCGCAGTGCTGGAACTTATTAGCGCGGAATTTGACTGAGCAACGCAGAGACCTTACCTAGGGCCTGTGCCGCCCGAGAACTGCGTCGTGATACCCGATGCCAAGGCTTCTTCAGCTTGCTGCGGGCAAATAAAATGACAGTGGGTATCAATGCCACCAGCGGTAATAATTTTCCCTTCACCAGCGATCACATCGGTATTGGATCCTATGATCAAGCTTGGCAGGACACCATCCATGACATCCGGGTTGCCCGCTTTTCCAATGCCCACAATATTTCCATGGCGAATACCAATGTCCGCTTTGACGATGCCACTCCAGTCAACAATAAGAGCGTTGGTGATGACGAGATCCAGGCACTCGGCGGCAGAGCGACCACTTGCCTGGCCAATACCATCGCGCAGGGTTTTGCCCCCGCCAAAAGCACACTCGTCGCCATACGTGGTGAAGTCCTGCTCAACCTTGATCCACAAGTCCATTGTCGAAAGTCGAACTATGTCGCCTGTCGTGGGACCGTACATGCCCGCATAGTCTGATCTCTCCATTATTGCCGGCTCGATTGCCTCCTCAGCCATCGGTGGATTTTCTGGCGTATGGTAAAAGCCTTCTGTTTCTAGTCGGCGCAAGATTGTATTCGCCATAGACAAATCGATTCTGCCCGGCGCAATGCTACTACCACCACGGATAGTTTTCAGGCCGCCGACTTCTACCAATGTTACCGTCTTGACTTCTCCAGGTTCAAAACGAGCCGAAGTCCCTGCGGGAATATCCAAGTGGAAACCGTATGATTTGAGGCGGTCAAAGTCTAGATAAGGATTCGTCTCGATAAAATGATAGTGAGAACCAACCTAGTAGGTTAGAAGGGGTTTAATCACCACGGCTGACTGGGTGCTTACTTGTACAGGTCTGTCGCCTTTATTTGTGACCTTGAGACGTATTCTCTTGCGATCCTTGCTGAGAACGATATTCTTGCCTTTAGCAGCGATGACGCACCCAGGCATTTTCTCATGCGCAAAGTCCTCAACTTTAACCGCAGGAAATAGGTCCTGGTTTGGAGTCGCAATACAGCTTCCATACATGGCTAGTTCCAAATCGCCATCGTCGGTTGTAATCGGCTGGTCTATGGTGACCAGATGCGTTCCCGTTCGAAAGGTGCCTTCAACTTGCAACCCTACCACCACCGAAATGGCAGATGGGTCGACATGTCGTCGCCCCAAAATCCGCTGCCCAAGATCCATGAGCTGCGATACGCTGTGATTTCCATCCCGTATGAGCTGCAGCTGTTAGTAAAGCAAGCAAACTGTATACACAAAGTGAACCGACCTCTTGGACAACGTTGGTGATCAACGCCTAGTGATATCAGTATGGCGAGGCAAAAAGATGAACTGGCGCACCTACTGTCGCCTCAGTCGAATTTAGCTTTACACCTCTCGCCAGCCGCCTCTGGGCAAGGAACCCCGTCTGCGAAATGAGCAGCTTATCGATCTACATGACGATTGAATTAGCACCACGTGCACTACCTGAGTCGCAAGGTCAGTACCTCGCGCGGGATCAAATGCATTTTGCACGTCGATTGTAGAAAGAAAAAGAAGGATGAAGCCTGAAGCTAATCATTTCGTCATTGGGCATATGCAAAGATCGGGCCTGATGCGGAGACGAACAGGGCAGCGACATTTAACAATTTGGGCGACGGAAATCGGCGAAAGCTTCAATAGCGCGCCACGCCGCCGCCGCCGCCATGGGGCCGGGTCAAGGCCAGCCAACAACGTCTCCTCCGCGTAGTCCCGAACGGCCGCGGATAGTGACATACTTGAGACAAGAAAATTATTTCACAGTATCCACCGCACTAAGGAAATTTTGCTCCGAAAGATGAACGCTATGTCGAATTTAGGATGGCGAGAAGAGTGGTTTGGCCGCTGTCGGGCAGCTCCTAGCGCGAGGCCGTGGGTGGCACCGACGAGGCCATTCAGATGGCCAAGTTGAAAAGAAAAGCTCGGATTTTCTTTCATTTTCCTTGATTATATAGAGACGCTCGTGCAAAATGGCTATTCAAATCATACCGTCGGGGGTGACGAGCAAGACGGCGCTGAAGCCAGGCGAGGCTTCCATCACAGTCAAGGCCACGGCAGCAGGCTCCCGAATCAGCGAATTATCTTCAGCCTATCCAGTGAAGCTAATTTCACCAAAGTCCTCGCACGATCGAAGGGCTGTTCTGGCTTTCATTCTCAGCTATGGTGGCGGCATAGTACCCGGGGACAAGGTCACTCTCGGCGTGCAAGTCGACGCGGGATGCAGACTCGGGCTCCTGACGCAAGGAAGCACAAAGCTCTACAAGAGCCTGGATCCGAGGCTCGTCTCTCTGCAGACGGTCACGGCGACCGTGGAAGACGGCGCGGCCTTGCTCATGCTTCCCGACCCGCTGCAGCCCTTTAAAGACAGCGTCTACGAGCAGCGCCAGGTATTTTACGTGCACCCAAACGCCAACCTGGTACTGCTGGACTGGATCTCTGAGGGCCGGCGAGCGATAGGCGAGGTGTGGGATCTCACGTCCCTCAAGTCCATGAACGAGGTGTGGCGACAAGAAGATGCCGCTTCTTCTTTCGCAAACCCCCTTCTTCCCGCAAGGACGAAAGCCAGNAGGCNTGCTGATTCGCGACAACGTCATCCTCAACGCGGCGCACCCGGCGCTGCTCGACTCGGTGCGCCGGCACGTGGGCGGGATGGGCATCTTCGGGACGCTCATCATCGGCGGCCCATTGTTCGAAAACCTGTGCCACTTCTTCCTCGGCGAATTCGCCGCGCTGCCGCGCATTGGCGAAATCAATTGGGCCACCGAGGGCGAGGGCAAGCAGCAGCCCGACTCGGACATCATCTGGAGCGCGGCGGCGACCAGAGGCTACACGATTGTCAAGTTTGGGGCGAGGGACGTCGATCGGGCGCGTCGCTGGCTGCGGAAGATGCTGGAGAGAGAAGGGACAGTAGCGCGGGAGTTTGGATCTCGATTTTTAATGTGTCTGCAAGATAGATGAGATGCATATTTATAGAATAATAATGGCAATAATTATACAGACACCTGCATGATGGTGCATCTAGCCTAGCATACCTGGGCGCTCCCGTCCGTCTCCATTAATAGACTTCCAGAATAGGCAACTATTGCAGGGTTGAGGCAGTCCCTCGCCAGAAATAAGTGTGGCCCGGACTCTGCAGCTCATTGGTACATGCTTGCGAAACAAAACATGCACAAAACAGTAACACGTGCCCTCCTGCATTTAACCTGAACTTATATCTCATTTTTGGGACGGCTGAAACAGAGGCAACACATCGTCGTCGCAGCGAATCGTGGCAGCCGTTGGGTTAGCGCCGACGGCTATGCCGGGCCTCCAGCCAACCAACCAAAAGCCTCAGTGTGGCCACCGACACTCCCCGCAATTTTTTTTCTCTTTTTCCTTCTTCCTTTGAACTTGTAAAGTACCGCACGCGAATTTGCCAGAGACGCCATTTTACCTTCTCAAAATCTCTCCTTGAATCATATACTATTCAAAATGGGCAACGTGAGTCACTACGGACTTGGTCTCCGGGCGCGACATCCCAGCTGAGCAGCACCGTTCGGCAACATTTTGTTCTGACCAGATTACGCAGGGAGCCAAGGCACAGCAGAAGCGCGAGCGCAACGCCAAGGACAAGGCCGGCGCGGCCAAGTCTCAGCTCAAGGTGGTAAGTCAACGCCCTAGAGATATATCATATTTCCGTCCAACTACCAGAAATACTAACGTCTGCCCCGCGCACAGAACGCCGCAGCTTGCGACATCATCTGCACCGTCTGCCGCTCCACCTTCCTCAAGACCACCAAGGCTCCTCAGTACGTTGATCGAATCATACCTGAACGACCCCGGGCCACAGAGTGATGAACTAACACAGAGAACCAGGCTGCTCGAGCACGCCCAGAACAAGCACAACAAGGGCATGGCCGACTGCTTCCCCTCCGTCGCCGCCGCTTAAACGCCGCAGCGAGAGCCGCAGCCAACGATCGCAGCAACACGAGATACGATGAACATACACGGAGTTATACGGACAAATAAAATAAAATTACAGGGGACGAGGAGTTTTTGGAATTTTGGGTCAAAGCGAGGCATTGAGAGGCGTTGTGTGGTAGAGAGATGATGAAATACAGAAAGAGTTCAAGACGTAGCATTAAACGAATCTACAATGATCTGCTACAAAAACCTGTCCCCTTCATCCCGTGGTACATGCTCTTCCCCTCTCGCCCCCGCGGCTTAATGGGCTTCTACCTTTGGCGCCGGCAGCGACGACACGTGAGCCACGCTGTCCTGGCGCTGCTTCTC